>JAOWBW010000090.1:1698859-1771678 GCA_026119855.1 Campanula takesimana
AAGAAATTCAAATTACGCCAATGATTCAACGATGGTTAAATAACACGTGTGCGCCCAAATTGAGGACACCTGTCCACAACGGTCACAATTGTGTTATGTGTCTAACGGCTATAAAAGGACACGTGCTCCACTCAATGAGCAACAGCACATTTGTCCTTAGATCAGAATCATCATGAATTTCCAACGGCTAGTTTTTGGGATTTCAATATAAATACCCCATAACTTCAACATTTTTGAAGTTGCTGAGTTGCTAAAGAATTGCTAAGATTTCCAAGAATTTCTCTCTCAAGCATTTGTTGAAGATTTGAAGATTGCCTTTGAAATTCCCAGATTCCTCAAGAACATCTTCATACCTTCATCCTTAGCCCAGATCTTCAAGCTATAACACTTTAGTTTTCTTGTGCTCTCAATCTCAAAGATCTAAAGAGCCTTGATACTAAAATCACACACGCACCTCTTTAAGTTTGATCACTTAGATCTTTCTTTAAGAGATACACCGGTTATTGTTTTGGATTTGTTCTTTCATAGAATATTAGATCTTGAGTTAGTGTATAAGCTCAAAAGTTGTAATTTGTAACACTCACTCATTATATAAGATCTCCATTAGAAATCCAAGACTAACCATCTTGGTAAAGGACGTAGATCATTTTCCCGATCGAACCTCTCCAAATAGCGCGTACTTATTATCTTGCTATTTCCTTACAAGTTCATATCATATCTAATTACTTGCTTGTTTATTCATTGTAGATTGATTGATTGAACTGTGTTGTGTTTGTTATATCATTTGCCTTAGTTTCTTATTTCACCCACTTTGAGCCAAAATACTTAGAGTGTGTGTGCGCCCCCTTTATCACCTTTGCGCCTATTTACTTAACTTACTTCCGTTGTGCATTTCACTCACTCACTTAGGCGTATATCATAACGCTTATTTGATAAAATGCGCATTTGCAATTGAGTTTTTCAAGGGTACGAAAAGAATTTTAAAACAGCTATTCACCCCCCTCTAGCTATTTTTCATACCCTTGTTGCCCTTTGGGACCAACAAGTGGTATCAGAGCAAACACCTTTATAAAACACTTTTGTTTTTCAAGCTTAACAGCTTGGGTGCCGATTCTAAATGGCAAACTCAAAACCTATGGCAACTGCAAACTACACTCACGTTCCGGTCTTTGATGAAGATCATTTTGACGTGTGGAAATTCAACATCTTAACTCATCTCAACTCAATCGATGAAAGACATCATGACACCGTGGTTTATGGACCTTACATTCCTATGAAAGGGAATCCAAATCCTCGCACCAATGCTGTTCAACCAACAGTCAAGAAACCAAAGGAAGAATGGACTGAGGAAGAAACAAGAAGAGTTGCAAATGATGGCAAAGCTAGAAACATTCTTCTAAGCACTCTAAGCACGGCTATGAAACAACAAGTCATGCATTGTGCTACTGCTAATGAGCTATAGGATGCTATTGAGGAGCATATAGAAGGAGACACGGTTTGCAAGGAAAACAAGAAATATGAAGTGCAAAAGAGATTTAACAATTTCTCTCAACTCCCCGGTGAAACATTAAGACAAACTTACGAACGCTACTGTGAGATTATCAATCTATGTTTTTCACTTGGCATGAAGTTTTCCAACAAAGATTTGAATGTAAATTTTCTACAAGCCTTTGGATCAAGATACCTACATAAATCTAGCGCCCTTGAAGATGCTAGAACTTTAGATGTATGGACTTTAAGGAACCTTTACGCAAATCTCAAAGTTTATGAGCTCAAACTTCAACGAATTAGTGAAACTGAAGGAAAATCAAAATCCATAGCAATGGTGGCGCAAAGAGAAGAGGCGCATGTTTTTGCGCCTGCGCCTACTCATGATGAGAAAAGTTCCGATCCAAAAATTTCTACTTCTGAGCTATTGGACATGGACGATGAACACTTCGCTTTATTTGTGAAGAGATTCCAGAAGTTCAGAAAATTCACCAAGCCCGGCTCAACCAATAAGTTTCAAGGATCTACAAGCAGAGCTCCTCAAAAGTTCACGAGGAGCAGTGATTCAAAAAGAAAAGAAGACCTTGTTTGTTTTAATTGCAGGAAACCAGGACACTTTGCTTCAAGCTGCCCAATTCCAAAATTTGAATATATGCAGAAGAAGAGCAGCCATACTCCCAAGTTCACTCCCAAATTCACTCGTCACAAGGGAATGGTTGCTGAAGAAGAATCACCAGCAAATGAGCAGAACACTTGGATCGAAACAGACTCAGATGAGAGCGATGAAGATTCCGATGATGGACTCGTGTGTTTGGTGGCAAATGATGATGAAGTTGAAACTTATGATTTAGATGATGACTTCTCTAAGGATGTTCCTGATATGAATGTCTTGAATAAACCTATCAAGAAATCTGCAGGTTTTCAAGAAGAGAAAAGGAAGAAAGGACCAACCATCAGCGAGCTCGTTGAACAAGGATTTCTCACTCCAGCTCAAAGCGATGGTGGATTGTTATTCTCACGATGTGATCTAAGTGCAAGGAACAAGTTGAGAAAAGGAGCTTACATCAGACCTCAAGTTGAACCAACTGCTCCAATCTCCAAAATCAATGATGATGAAGTGATTGCTGAACAAGAAAAATTGTTCAAGAAAGCTGAAAAGGTAATCACTAGATTTGATAGTATGAACGAAGCTCTAGCACTATCATGTGATGAAATTTCACAGTTTAAGACCGAGAAATCTCTACTTAAATATGAACTCACCCTCCTTAAGGAGCAGATAAAGAGCATGACTCCTCTTACTGTTAAAAACACTTTTCTAACAGAACATAACTCACTTCTTAAAGTTCAAAACGATGAATTGGTTACTCAAATTACTGATCTTAAAAAGATTACAAATGAGTGGTCCAACTCTCGTGTCACTATGGAGAATATATTTGAGTCCCAAAAAGTCAGTGGTGATGAAAGTGGCTTGGGATTCTCATCAACTAGTGACAACTTTAAATGTGATATCTGTGATGAAAGAGATAGTGAATTTACAAACCAGCAAACTTTTGAAATTCCCAAAGAAAAACATTATAATTCAATGGGTAAAGGACAGGAAAAAGTCAAGAGACAAACATTCCATTATGTCTACCCAACGAAGCAATTTGGGAAAGCTAATGAGAAAGATATAGCTACAGATGAATCATCCTCTAGCAAAATCCCTCTTGAAACAAAGCACGCCCCTTCTCTGAGTGCTCATTATGCGCCTAGGAGCCACGCGCCTCATCGCCGTGCGCCTTCTAGCCCTATGCGCCCTCCTAGATCAAGCGCTCCAAAATTTCAAAAGAAGGATTTTGTTAAGGCTAGTCCATCTGACCCAAAGAAGAATGCTATCCCAAAGAAAAGTAAAGAGTTTGTGAAAACTCATGTGATTGGTGGCTTTCATCATTGTTCCATTTGTGATTGTTCTGGACACAAGGCCGTGGAATGCCTTTTGTGATTCACTCCCAATGCCAAAGGACGTAAAAACCCTAAGGTCAAGCAAGAGTGGGTTGTCAAAAGTTGCTAACCCTAGGACCCAAAATAAATAAAGGGGACCTGCTTAAATGTCTATATTTCAGGTTCTTTGTTTCATGGCTGGATCTTCAAAAGCTAGAAATTATGAATGGATTCTCGATAGTGGGTGTTCAAGACACATGACTGGAGATGAATCCTTATTAGAAGATGTCCATGAAGAAAAAGGTCCCTCAGTAACATTTGGTGATAATAACAAAGGTCAAGTTGTTGCATATGGAAAGCTCAAGAAAGACAAAGTGTGCATTGAAAGAGTCTCTCTCGTCGAAGGGCTCAAGCACAATTTCTTATCCATATCTCAATTCTGCGACAAAGAATTAGAATGCCATTTCACCTCAACTCAATGTCTTATCAAGAATGGCAAAACTGGAGCTACATTACTCACGGGATATCATAAGACAAATATTTACATTATTGATTTCCATAGTATGAACTCTAGTACTAATATTTGTTTTGTAGCTAAAAGTGTGAGCGAAAATAGTTGGCTGTGGCACAAGCGCTTAAGTCACTTGAACTTTAAATATCTATCTAAACTCAGCAGGAATAACCTTGTCAAAGGACTTCCCAATGTTGCTGATCATCATGACAAGAAGTGCGCCTCATGTCAACTTGGCAAACAACCGAAGAAATCTTTCTCCAGCAAGACCAATCCTTCAACTTCTAGATGTTTGCAACTGCTTCACATTGATCTATTTGGACTAGTCACCACTGCAAGTATTCGAAAGAACAAGTATACTCTAGTTGTGGTGGATGATTATTCAAGATATACATGGGTGGAAATGATGATCTCAAAAGACGATTGTTACGACATTTTGACCACCTTATTTCGACTGCTCCAAACCCAAAAGGAAGATGACATCGTTAGTGTTCGATCCGACAATGGAACAGAATTTAAGAACAACGGTGTTGCTCGATATTGTGAAGATCATGGGATAGATCACAACTTTTCAACAGCTGGAGTTCCTCAACAAAATGGGGTTGTGGAAAGAAAGAATAGGACGTTGATTGAAGCGGGAAAGACGATGATAGCTGAAGCAAAATTGCCTAAGTACTTTTGGGAAGAAGCTATCAACACAGCATGTTTTACTCAAAATCGTTCCCTCATCAACAAACTTCATAACAAGACTCCGTATGAACTTTGGCGTGGTAGAACTCCCAACATTGCATTCTTCAAGATCTTTGGTTGCAAATGTTATATCCTCTACAACGGAAACGAACATAGAGGTAAATTCGATGCCAAAGCCGACGAAGGTATTTTTGTTGGGTATGCCAAACATTCTAAAGCTTTTCACGTTTTTAATAGATCTACATTAGTGATAGTAGAATCTGTACATGTTACATTTAATGAACATTCTCTCCTTGAGCCACATTTGGCTCCAAATGTTGCTGATGATTCTGTTGAGCTTAATGATACAGGTGCTCCAATTTATGTTGCGCCTACATAAGAGCAGAATCTATCAACTCAAGGAAATCCATCAACATCAGTTGCACCTAATTCCTCATATGGCGCGCCCCATGAGTCATCAGCTGCGCCTCACTCACATGTTGTGCCTCTTGATGCCTCTCATGCGCCTATATCTTCTGCTGCATCTGGTGTAAACCCAAGTTTTAACTCTACACCAATTCAACCCCCAAATTTTGATGATTTAAAATCTGGTGAAGATGTACCAATTGAAGACCTTCAAGTTATTACGACTCAACCTAACTTACATCCTGAAATTCGTGAAGTTAGAGGTCACCCAATCAATAATATCATTGGTGATCTAAACGTTGGTGTTCGTACAAGGAGAGCTACAAACTTTGATGCTTACACTGCATTCATCTCTCAAATTGAACCGAAGAAGGCTGATGAAGCGCTCCAAGATCCTAATTGGGTTGTTGCTATGCAAGAAGAACTCAATCAATTTGAATGATGTAAGGTTTGGACTCTTGTTCCAAGACCAAATGATCAAGGAGTGATTGGTATGAAATGGGTATTCAGAAACAAGATGGATGAGAATGGAACCATCACAAGAAACAAAGCAAGATTGGTTGCACAAGGCTATAGGCAAGAAGAAGGAATTGATTACGATGAAACTTTTGCGCCCGTAGCAAGACTTGAAGCTATCAGATTATTTCTAGCATACGCAGCTCACAAGAACTTCAAGTTAGATCAAATGGATGTGAAGAGCGCATTTCTTAATGGTGAACTCCAAGAACAAGTCTATGTTGCTCAACCACCTGGGTTTGAAGATTCTCAATTTCCAAATCATGTGTACAAACTCCAGAAAGCTTTGTATGGGCTCAAGCAAGCACTAAGAGCATGGTACGATACACTATCAAAGTTTCTCATTGAAAAAGGCTTCACTCGCGGTAAAATCGATACAATTCTTTTCATTGCCAAACATAATGGTCATAAATTACTTGTTCAAATTTATGTTGATGATATTATATTTGGTTCTACTAATGAATTGTTGTGCAAGCGCTTTGAGAAACTAATGAAGAGCAAGTTTTAAATGAGCATGATGGGAGAACTCACATTCTTCCTCGGACTTCAAATCAAACAAATGAATGAAGGCATATTCATCAATCAAGCCAAATATACAAAGGATCTAATCAAGAATTTTGGACTTGAGAACGCCAAAGCATATGATACTCCGATGGCCACCGGCAACAAACTCGACAAAGATTTAAAAGGTAAACGTGTTGATCAAACGCTCTATTGAGGTATGATTGGCTTGCTCCTTTATCTTACTGCTAGTAGGCCCGATATTATGTTTAGTGTTTGTGTTTGCGCTCGTTATCAATCTGACCCTAGAGAAGCGCACTTAATTGTTGTGAAATGTATTATAAGATATCTTTCCGGTACTGTTAACCTTGGACTTTGGTACACCAAAGATTCGAATTTTAAACTTGTAGGTTATTCAGATGCGGATTATGCAGCATGCACAATTGATAGGAAAAGCACTAGTGGCACTTGTCATTTCCTCGAATATCGACTTGTGTCATGGGAAAGTAAGAAACAAGCTTCGGTATCTGTCTCAACAACCGAAGCCGAATATATCGCTACGGGAAGTTGTTGCTGTCAAATACTATGGATGAAGCAGCAATTGGTGGACTATGATATAATCGAAGAAAATTATCCGATCTACTGCGACAATACATCAACAATTGCGGTTTCTGAAAATCCTGTCATGCACTCTAAGACCAAACACATCGACATCTAATATCACTTCCTCAAAAACCATGTGGAAAAAGGCAATATTCATTTGGAACACGTGGGAACCGACTATCAAATCGCCGACATTCTTACAAAAGCTCTAGATGCTAAAAGGTTCATATTTTTTAGAGATGAAATGGGTATGCTTGAACTCAACTAGAATTCAATATAGTTTTGTCAAATACTAATGTTTTTGTTTTAAGTGAGTTATGAGTATACTAGGTTTAAATGGTGGGTAAAATTCAAAGTTTCAAGGAAACTCTGCGCGCCCAACATCAAAGCGCGCCTCACACCCCTGCGCGCCCCTCACTTTGCGCGCCCAACATCAATGCGCGCCTATCTCTAATTGCGCGCCTAGATGAGTACTGCGCCTATAATTCTATGCGCGCCCCCTAGCAATCTAGCGCGCCAAAAATGCAAGTTCACGCGCACATTTATCGCAAACGGGTATTCAATGCTTCAAAGTTATTACTCAATGATTAAGCGTATTCAATTCACAAGTACCAGGTATGTTTATTCTGTTCATTTATTATGGAGAATTTTTGTCCTTTGACATTCCATTAATTGTTCAAGGGTACTTGTGCAATTAAATTTTTCCCTCGTTTTACGTTTTCAAAAATTTTATTTTCTGGGGATTTATTTCTTGCACCCCAAACTTACACCAAAACAGATGTTTTTGGGTTTGTGCAAAAATTAGTCAAAATTGCTCATACACTTATAGGGAAAGTGGAGCAGTTTTTCTATACCCAAAATGTCACATCAATGTACTTTGTGTCATTTCTCCATTAATGCCCATCCCTTCCTCAAAATCCCTCATAAATGCCCATCTCTTCTCTCCCATCCTAGAAACCCTAAACCCCATTTATAATCATTACATACCTATATATATATACTCTCCCCTACACTCTCTCTCACCAACTCTATCTCTCCCCTCATCTCTCCCGTCTCAGTATCTCTCTCTCTATCTCCATATTTCTTCTTTTTCTTCTCCATATTTCTTTATATATACACTGTTAATGGGTCCAAAACGATCATCAAAGTCAAATCAAGACGATATGGTATGACGTTCTCAACCTTAAACTCTTTATTTTTCTGCATTTTTGTGTTTTTGTTGTTTGTTATTTCTCAACCTTAAAACCGAACATTGTTCTCTGTTTAATCTTGTCTCGGTTGTCCGTTTTTGAAATCGTTTGTTGGGTTGTGTTAGTTTTTCTATTTCAAATCTTTATTTCTAACTTTTTCAACGATCAATTCGCTTTTTGGTGTGAATCTGAAAAATCACCATTGTTGTACTTTTCGAAATTTTGGACATTCAAATCCATTTTCTGTTTTTGTTGTAGATTATTACTTGTTTTGATTTACATATTTGTTATCCTTGTCTCATTGCGGTCATTTTGATATATTGTATGCTTGATTTGGTGAAGTTTCACGTTTTATGTGTTCTTGGTGTTCTTCGAGCACTCAAGACATGTTCTTCGTGTTCTTCGTTAGTTTTTGCTTGACTTGGGTTTCATAATTTTCAAAACTTGTTTTTTCAAAATTTTCATGTTTGATCTTGTTTGCTTGCATGCTTATGTATTTTCATTGTTTGTGTGCTTTTATACTAAGTTCAATTTTTACATAGACATGCGCCTAAATATCATTTTATGCGCTTAGTATCTTATGCGCCTTAAAGACCTTATGCGCCTTTATTGATTCATGCGCCTAACAATTGTATGCGCCTACAAGTGTTATGCGCCTCAATCATTCATGCGCCTAAAGTCATTTTGCGCCTAAAATCTTATGCGCCTAAATTCATACTTAGTCAAATTTTTGTGTCTAAATTCTTCTTAGTACTTTTCATAGAATCATTCTATGCGCCTTGTAAAATTTATGCGCCTACCAACATATATGCGCCTAGTAATAGTATGCGCCTACTATTATCATGCGCCTACATTTTTTTCTGCGCCTACTCTTTACTTTTCTCATTTACATGATTCTATGCGCCACTTACAATACTAATTCTCTTATGTTTTGTTTTTCCAGGATCTAGCTAACTTTAAACTAGAAGAAACTCTTGATCTCTTCGAGCTGTCTGGTGAAGATATTGGAAGAGAGATCATTGAGACCCTCTCTGCTGCTGGTCTGCTTCCATTATTCACAATGGATCAGCTATACTTTTCCCCGCTCCTAGTTGATGAATTCTTTTCCACCGCTCATCTAGTGGAAATAAATGATAATGGACGCACTCGCTACAGGATTGAGGCTCGTGTACAAAATATAGACGTCAGTCTATCCTCCTCTGTGATTCGAAATCTACTCAGTTTTTCTTCTACGGGTGAAGATCGAATTATTGGGCGTCCAATGGATTACTCTATCGAAGATCAAAATACGATGGCTGCTGCGCTTCTTAGTATTCCCACGCTTCAAAATAATATCAAACTTGTTGAAATTAGAGATGGAGGAGATCTCTTAACACATATTACGCACCTTGTTGGCACCTCTATTGTGTTTAAAACCGGTAATGTCAACAGATTCACCGTGGAACAATGGGAATACACTGCTGCAATCATGGCCTCCCACTGGCCTCACATTTTGTTTAAAACTTTGAGCGAACAGATTGACAAGTATGTCAAGAACAAGAATGAAGGAAAGACAAAGTTCCGTTCTCACTGCCGTCTTCTCACAAAACTTTTTCTAACTTATCCTGAGTTAGTCAAATTTTTGAATGAGAACCCTGCCTACAAAACTGACGATGTTCCAATTTTTGGAAAAGTTAACTTGGATCTCAAAAAGCACAGAAAGAAGCCCGTTAAGCGCGCAACAGGAATTCGGATCAAATCCATTGAAGGCTTAGTTGATGAAGACACTGAATCCGATGATGCGCCAGTTCTTAAAGGCGCACCAACAAAGTCAAGCAAGGAACCAGTTGGCGCAAGTAAGCGCGCAGATATTCCTCCAGGCACAGAAAAGAGCAAAGGAAAGAGGATTGTTGAAGAACCTCCAAGACCTCCTATCAAGCACACCAGATTTGAATCAGATGCGGATAGGGATCTAAGGGTCGCGCAGGAAACTAGCAGGCTTGAGGCTCAAAAGAAACGTGATGAAGATTTTAGAGCCAAGCAAGCTCCTGAGTTAGAGAAGCTAGAACGCAAGAAAGGCGCTGGTTCAAGCGCAGATGTTGAGAAACGCTCAGTTGATCTTGCGCCTACCCACCGCGCGCCTTCAGTTCGCGCCCCTGTATCCCGTGCGCCTCCAATTCTCAAAATTCATAAGGAACAAGTGTCAAGAAATCAACTTCATATTGACCTTTTTGGAGATGATACTTCTGACTTAGATGAACCAGTTAAGGGGGAGAAAGAGTCTATTCCTCTGCGCATTCCTTCTCCGCGCATCGAAGATGAATATGATCCTCCTCCTTCTCCTACTTATGCGCCCCAATCAACTCAAGCGCATCAATCTGATGACGCACCTCCTATCACCCCTGCGCCTCCTCCTTCTGCTCCCTCAGAATTGAGCGAGGTACTCTCTGTTCTTAAATCTTTGCAGCAGGGGCAGACCAATTTGGAGCAAGGCCAGACTCATATTAAATCTCAATTTGAGCTCCTCACTTCCATGCTCACTGATCAGTCTGAGGAGATTGCTGCCATTAAGGGGGAGATGAATTCAATCAAGGCCAAACTCTCTTCTACTCCTCCGGCGCAGACACAGACTCAGGTTCAAACTCAACCTGATCAGGCGCACACTTCATCTGCTGCGCCTCCTACCTTCATACCTCAGTCTGCTGCATCTCAGTCCAACATGAATGTGTTAGTTTCAAAGTTGGATGTGTTGAAAGAAATGATTGTCACTCACTTCACTACTGCTCACTCAAGCTCTGATAGACGCGCAGATCACATTTCCTCTAACATTATCACTGCTCAAAATGCTATTGAAGCACATCTTCAAATTTTAGAGGAAAATGTTTCTCAGCAGCATCAAACTATTCAACGCACCATTGATGAGTATCAAAACATCAACGTTGATCACTTGCGCTACATCAGAGACGGTGTCACTGAAACTCATACTCTTCTCACCGACACTCATGCCAATACCAACCGCGCCTATCAACTTTCAAAACAAATTCAGCGCTCCGTTTCAGAGATTGTAGAAGGATTGAAGGACGACGACGCTCCTCAAACCCCCTAGTTTCTTTTTATTGTAAGTTATTAGAATCTTTTGTAAAAGGAACTACTATTTTGTTAGTTTAAGTGCTTAAATGTTTTAGCACTCTTTTGGTTTTTTTGTTCTATTCAAAACTTGTAATCTGTAACTCCTACACCCCAAGTTTTAATGAGAACAAAGCATCACTCTTATTATCAAAACTTGCTCACTCAAACTTCTTGTTTGTAGAACATTGAATGTTGTTTAAAAACATATGCATCATATTTGAACTGCTTCACATTTTAATGCATTAAGTTTAAACTTTGTTTAAACACATTTCAAAACTAAAACTCATATCATTTTGAATGTGTTATAAACTGTTGTTTCTATCTTTCCATTTGCAATGTTTTATCCTTATTGGAATAGATTAGAAATCTATATCTTGGACTAGTGTGTGCATTAACTTGAGACATGATATACCTATATCATTTATTTGGGCATGTTTTTATCAAGTATAATGTTTGTCCTTGTTATAGTAGGTAATGGCATCAATCAAATAGGGGGAGATTGTTGGGTATGCCCATATATATCTTAGTTTTAATGTAATAGGATTGATTAGATTTGATTGATCCATCACCTAAGTTTTATTTCATGGACTTTAGACCCACATGTAAAAAGTATTTATACTTCATTTTTTAGGTTGTCCATTGTGATAGAATAGACTTAGAAATAGGGCAAGAAGATCAAGATTCAAGAAAATTCACATTTTAGTTTGAGCCACGCGCCTATGCGCCATGCGCCTGTTACGCGCGCCATACACTGCGCCTTCTTACATCATGCCACGCGCCCTTCAGCGCGCGCGCATAAGGATATGCGCCATGATTGTGTTACGCGCCTCTTTGGCTCATGCGCCCCTCAGTGTTAATTCAACACTCTGTGATTCTTTGAAGACTTGAAGAGTTGAAGAAATTCAAATTACACCAATGATTCAACGATGGTTAAATAACACCTGTGCGCCCAAATTGAGGACACCTGTCCACAACGGTCACAATTGTGTTATGTGTCTAACGGCTATAAAGGACACGTGCTCCACTCAATGAGCGACAACACATTTGTCCTTTGCTCAGAATCATCATGAATTTCCAATGGCTAGTTTTTGGGATTTCACTATAAATACCCCATAACTTCAACATTTTTGAAGTTGCTGAGTTGATAAAGAATTGCTAAGATTTCAAGAATTTCTCTCTCAAGCATTTGTTGAAGATTTGAAGATTGCCTTTGAAATTCCCAGATTCCTCAAGAACATCTTCATACCTTCATCCTTAGCCCAGATCTTCAAGCTATAACACTTTAGTTTTCTTGTGCTCTCAATCTCAAAGATCTAAAGAGCCTTGATACTAAAATCACACACGCACCTCTTTAAGTTTGATCACTTAGATCTTTGTTTAAGAGATACACCGGTTATTGTTTTGGATTTGTTCTTTCATAGAATATTAGATATTGAGTTAGTGTATAAGCTCAAAAGTTGTAATTTGTAACACTCACTCATTATATAAGATCTCCATTAGAAATCCAAGACTAACCATCATGGTAGAGGACGTAGATCATTTTCCCGATCGAACCTCTCCAAATAGCGCGTACTTATTATCTTGCTATTTCCTTACAAGTTCATATCATATCTAATTACTTGCTTGTTTATTCATTGTAGATTGATTGATTGAACTGTGTTGTGTTTGTTATATCATTTGCCTTAGTTTCTTATTTCACCCACTTTGAGTCAAAATACTTAGAGTGTGTGTGCGCCCCCTTTATCACCTTTGCGCCTATTTACTTAACTTACTTCCGCTGTGCATTTCACTCACTCATTTAGGCGCATATCATAACGCTTATTTGATAAAGTGCGCATTTGCAATTGAGTTTTTCAAGGGTACGAAAAGAATTTTAAAACAGCTATTCACCCCCCTCTAGCTATTTTTCATACCCTTGTTGCCCTTTGGGACCAACAGACTTGACCTCACACTACATGCACATATTCTTATTAATTGCTCACAATTGAGTCGCACAAGTCCAACCCCAAACCCGTCGAGGCCCGTCCTAGGAAGTTTCAAGCTCCACTCGACCTTGACTCTTCCGAAGCGTAAACCTCAGCCCGTGGCGTAGTTCACGACTACATGCCGGGGTGACCTTTAAGCCTCTATTTAGCCGAGCACAAACCACACAATTCTTAGTTTAGGTTCTAACACTCCGTGACCAAGTCGGTTTTCATGTACCGAGATTTCCCTAAACTAATGTCATCAAATCTTACATGCCGTTTCCAAGAGAAACAAATGGTTGTCATGGACGAAATAAAAATCCGTCCACAAAGTGGTTATTATGGACGAAAATAAAAAATCCGTCCCCGCATGCTTGCTTAATGACACTAATTTAGTTTAATCCCGTCACATGTAGGTATCACAAGCGTGGTGGAATCCGATGAGTATATGGGACCGCGAGAAGGTCTCTATACTAGTGTGACGATTCCACTATTTTTCTAGAAACCCCAAAAAGGACTCCGTCCTTCCGACTTCTGTAAATAAAAAAAAATCATTTTCTTATGTTGTTGAGTCTTTTTCTTGTTTGTGGGTGAAATTATTTTACTCAAAAGGTGTTTGTGGGCCAATCTAAGATCAACCATGTTCTTCCAATAGGTCCAATGGCTTCCAACGGCAACAACATCAAGGGTGAGAACATTTCCGTGTCCAACGAAAGGCTCTTCAACATAATACGAGCCATGGGGTAACAAATGGATAGACTTTCCGAGAATGCCCGCCGCAAGGATGATTTGTGGCAAACCCGTTTTGATCTCGAGAGGAAGATTCACAAAGAAGAGGTTTCCGAACTCAAGGCCCGTTTCCAAGAGTTCACCGACAACAAGGCAAAGGCCAATGGTAAAACATGCTCAAGTGGCCCGCCCCTCAAAAGTAAAAAAGGTGCCGCCAACAACCGAGTTTTCACTCCTCTCCTAGGAATGACCCGAGCCGAAGAACTTGAAACTTTAGTGGCAAGGGGAAAGGTTAAGCCTTTGGAAGGGTACAAGCCGAAGACGATACCGGAGAATCATGCATTTTGTGAATGGTGCAACTACCACAAGCATAGCGGCCACACTACCGAATGTTGCTTCCTTCTCCAAAACATCACCCAAGATTTGATCGACAATGGTGAATTTACCTTGGGTGAAGAGCAACTTATCAAGGAAGAAGCTTAGATTTGAAATGAGGCTTCAACAAGAGATCATGCCACAAGGAGATTACAACGACATGGGGGATGACGACAGCAATCTCCGTTTCTCTTTCTCTACCTAGTAATAAGATAAAAAAAAAAAATCAAAGTCCTCTTAAGTGTGCATTAATGTTTTCTCTCGTCCCATGTTAAATTTTGAGTCAAGTATCAAATAAAAGTCGTTCTTGTCCTCATACACTCCTCTAAGTTGTTCAATTTAATTCTTGGCAAAATGATGAAAAGATGTCTAAACAAGTTTTAGAACGAAGGCCATCACTTGAACGCCTAGGGGCTAAACATCGCAATGAAGGCGGCAACATCAATGACAAAGCCAAGAAGCAAAGCAAGGTGGAACTACAACCATGGAGAAAAATCAGGCAGTGTTTCAAAGGGGGATTAAAAAAAAAAAAAAAAAAGCTCGCTAGGTTGACTCTTCAAAAAAACCTAGGCAAAAGTTAGAGCACAAAAAAAAAAAATCCCCCTCATTCAAAGAAGTTCACAACAACATCATCATTCCATCCACCAACGAAGGACGAAGCGAAATCAACAACCATCATGATGAATGGAGTATTCAAAAGAACTACGGTGACCTGAGCCTCTACACTGGAGGAACGTAGGCAACCTGCGGGTCCGGTCTCATGCAAGAAAGAAGATATGTTTAGCCCTAGTACGCTATGGTGATCGGCCTTCATCTCGAACTTGTCAAGACATCTTTGTACGAGCCATTTGCCAATGAATTAATCACCTCAAGATTGAACAACTTTCTTAGATTTCGAATCGCTTTCCGTTCCTTGTCGAGTCTAGGGGCTTTTTATCTTTCAGCGATACTCCCAGTTTCTTGCAATGAAATTGGGGCTTTCTTTCTCTTCTCTCTTAATGAGTTACTTGCCTTCGTGAGTCATTCAAAAAAATCTATACATACATGAAGTCAATAATAGGGACACTTCCCTAGTCGAGTCAATGTCACTCATCTTTAGTGACAAGAGGTCTTCACCGAAAAACCACATGTCTCTCATCCTCCGCTAGAGTCAATGCACACTTCCTCATTAATCGAGTCAAAATGAAGATGCAAAAGATATACCCGCTAGATTGAAAACCCGAAAGGGTGGTCTAGGCAAAAAACATGGTGCGTCATAAAAAAAATGAGAGAGTGAGAGAGAGAAGGGAAAGAGAAATGGAGATCTCCGGCCTCTAAAGAAGACAACTGCACAAGTTCTACATTGGGTCTCCTCAGCAAGTCAATCCCCACCAAGCCAACTTTGGAATTGCAAAAGGATTGACGAGATATAGCACCATCAAAGGTCATTTTTGGTTATTGGAAAGATTGTTCTTGCAATGTGCATCTTT
The DNA here is from genome assembly GCA_026119855.1 of Campanula takesimana. Taxonomy (NCBI): domain Eukaryota; kingdom Viridiplantae; phylum Streptophyta; class Magnoliopsida; order Asterales; family Campanulaceae; genus Campanula; species Campanula takesimana. The sequence continues at coordinate 1,714,329 of JAOWBW010000090.1, forward strand.
GGGCTCATGTGAAGAAAGCCCGTGGTAACCAAGATCCGTCCGAGAACGAGCCTATCATTGAAGGGGTACGAGGTAGCAAAAAATAATCCCCATCTAGTCAGTTGCCTTGGGCAGCAACATGTAATTCAAGCTTCTACAAGCATGTCCCTCTAAAGTATGCCGAAAGACTCCCGAGAATGGAGTAGCTCTTTCCATGTCCCCTTGTGTTTGTTCCCCCACATGAGGACGAGTCTCTTGTTTTGCTCAACAAGTAATGACGCCCTAGGGGCTATGTGACTCAAGAAAGAAAACTTCTCTTGCTTCATTTGACGGTTAATGAGCCCTAGGGATACGCTCAAGAAATATGTGTGAGACTATCCTCAAAGTCTCTCAAAAGGAATGTCGAGAAGCATCTTCTTGTCATGTATGCTCATACTTGTTCCCCCGATCAAAGATAGGCCCTTCTCGTTCCACTCCTAATCAATGGTGTCACTCTAGGGGGTACGATCAAGTTTTAAAGGCTCCCTCGGCAAGAAGAAATTCACTTCAGTGTCCCCGGCGGAGTCATGTGCAACATTGGAAGCTTCCTCAATTCGGCACCGAAGGTCTCAAGGGGCTTCGCAATCTACAATCTTTTGGGCTACGGCATTACAGTGATACAAGCAAAGGGCAATATTGGGGCTTCGCAACCGACAGTCTTTTGGGGCAACAATGCTCAAGCAATGCAATGTGGAGTAGTATTATGGCTCCATGAAAGAGATCAAGCTTCAAGGGTCTCTCAACACCTCAAGTCAAAGGTCTCTTGGTTTTAAATGAGGGCTCCAATGTTATGAATGAATTTGATGATTTTTGTTAGAACTTACAACGAGATCATGAAGGGAGTCTTAGAGAAAAGGAAAAGGATTCAAGGAAATGCCAATATGATAACTCGACCAAAGTTACGGCCAATCCCAATGTTTCTGCACCCCCTTCTCCAAGATCAAAAGCACAGGCTGCTATAGACACCCCTCCTTGGACCTCTCACCCCGATTGCATACAAAGTATTTTTATTTAACTTATTTTCATTAATTTCTGTTACTTCGGTTAAGTTCCTAACTGATTCCGTTAGTTTTGGACTAAACTGCATAACAGAATTAATTTTAGAGTCATTTCTGTCTTTCTGTCATTTTTAGAATCGCGCGCTTCCGGCACTGCTAACGGGCCGCGTGCGCCTCCCGTCCCAAAGGCGGGACTCGCGCGCTGTCCGATATGGCAGTAACGGATTGCACCTTATTTCCCTCCCTTTTCTTATTTACAAACATCTTTTCTTGATCACAAAAACCATCTTTTTACATCCACATTCATCCCCCCTTTTCTCATTAACTCCCAATCCCAAATTCTAAGCCTTTTCCCAAAAACTAATATTTCTTTCATTTATTATTTGATTTCTTTTATTTCTTTTATTTTTCTTTTATTCATTTATCTTATTTGTGATTGGCTCATCACATTTCACATGGATGACCAATTTCCCTCAATCATTTCCCTCTCTTTTTTACCTATAAAAATCATCATCTTCTACCTTAGAAAGGGACTCCAACCTTGATTCACCAACTACACTATACACAAATTCTCCCAACAAGAGTTCTTAGTAACAAGACTCTACACAAATTGTTCTACAACAATTTCATCACAACAATAACACTTTCAAGTCAAGGTTCCAAGTCCTCTTTCTCAAGGTACAACTCCATTTTCTTCCTTTGTTTTCTTCTTCTTGATGTATGCAATCCCCATTAATGGGACATGACCAACATGACTACTTCACATATTGAAGTTAGTTAAGGTTATCTCCCTACATTTTAATCTTAACTTTAATTCACCATGTTAATTTCTCTTCATCTCTTAATGTAATTCTTTAACATTACTTGTTACATGTAATGTTTATCATTAAATAAATAAAACAATTCTATTTTATTTCCCCTTTATTTCCTCTTTTCTTCTCATCACAATTGTTAGCACATTTCTATTTAATTAATCGAAAGACATGTAAATATTAGAACACCAATAGTAGCAAGACCCGCGTAAGCGGGGCGGAGTGGGTGTTTAAGTACTTCCCACTCCGTCACCTAACCCCCGAACCCTTCTCTCCCGAATCTCTGGTTTTGTACATAAATTATGCTATTTCTAGGTTTTTCTTATGTTCCTTTAAAAACATAGGTGGCGACTCTAAACAATCTAAAACAAGTTAGACATCCTAGGATAATTCACCGCTCTAGCCAAGCCGTGGTTCCCCGGGGTATCTACAGTGGCGACTCTGCTGGGGACATTAGAGGGTTAAACTTGCGTTTTCATTTTTTTTGGTGTTCTAATTTCTGTTTTCTGGGCATTCTGGTAAAAAGGGTAGGAAGCGCGCGCCTCCGGCCTTCTTGGCCTAACGCGCGCGCGTCCGACCCTTATTATCAGAATCACCCCCCTTCCTTCTTGTCCTTCAATTTCATATTTCTGTGCTAACAAGTTTCTGCAGGGGAAAGTTACATAATTTGGGACCAGGGCAATCCCCTGAGTCCGCAGTTTCTTCTAACATTCTGACAGGTACCCCAGATGCGCGCGCCTTCCATATTCATTGCGCAATGCGCGCGCTTCCCACATCACTTCCCTGAGGCGCGCGCTTCTGGGAAATTTTCCAGAAACAGAACAGTGCACAGAAAGCAGAACATGGCAGAATGACAGTGTGTGGGCACCGGGCCTGCATACAATTTCTTTTACTTTCTGTTTATTTTTACCGGTCACACGGGGAGTTGTAAATACGTGTTTATTTGTTTCCTTTTTTTTCTTTCTTTGAAAAAAAAAATATTTTGTCACTTGTTAGACCTCACACTACATGCACATATTCTTATCAATTGCTCACTATCGAGTCGCACAAGTCCAACCCCAAACCCGTCGAGGCCCGTCCTAGAAAGTTTCAAGCTCCACCCGACCTTGACTCTTTCGAAGCGGTCAACCTCAGCCCGTGGCGTAGTTCAAGACTACATGCCGGGGGTGACCTTTAAGCCTCTCTTTAGCCGAGCACAAGCCACACAATTCTAGTCTAGGGTCTAACACTCCGTGACTCAAGTCGGTTTTTCATGTATCGAGATTTCCCTAAACTAATGTCTTCAAATCATACATGCCAACTTGTTGCAATGGACGAAATAAAACTCCGTCCCCAAAAGTGGGCATTTTGGACGAAAATAAAAATCCGTCCCCGCATGTATGATTTACTACATTAATTTAGTTTAATCCCGACACATGTAGGGCTCACAAGCGTGGTGGAATCCGATGAGTATATGGGACCGCGAGAAGGTCTATATACTAGTGTGACGATTCCACTATTTTTTTCTAGAAACCCCATAAAGGACTCCGTCCTTCCGACTTTTGTAAATAAAAAAAAAACAAAAAACAAAAAAGAGTCATTTTCTTTATATGGTTGAGTCTTTTTTGTCTTTGTGGGTTAAATTTATTTACTCAAAAGGTGTTTGTGGGCCAATCTAAGATCAACCGTGCTCTTCCAATAGGTCCAATGGCTTCCAACGGCGACAACAACAACGGTGGAAATGATTTCGTGTCCAACGAAGGGTTACTCAACGTAATGAAATCAATGGGGAACAAATGGATAGGATTGTCGAGGATGCCCGCCGTAAAGACAATTTGTGGCAAGCCCGTTTCGATATCGACAAGAGGATTCACAAAGAAGAGGTTTCCGAACTCAAGGCCCGTCTTGATTATGAAAGAAGAATTCACAAGGAAGAGGTTTCCGAACTCAAAGCCCATTTGCAAGAGCTCACCTACAGCAAAGCAAAGTTCAATGATAAAGCATGCTCAAGTGGCCCGACCCTCAAAAGCTACAAAGGTACCACCAACAACCGAGTTTTCACTCCTCTCCAAGGAGTAACCCAAGCTGAGGCATTTGAAATTTTGGTGGCAAGAGGGAAGATCAAACCTTTGGAGGGGTACAAGCCGAAGGCGATACTGAAAAATCATGCTCATGGTGAATGGTGCGGCTACCACAAGCATAGTGGCCACACTACCGAAGGGTGCTTCCTTCTCCGAAACATCATCCAAGATTTGATCGACAACGGCGAATTTACCGTGGGTGAAGAGCAACTCATCAAAGAAGTGGCTTGGTTTTGAAATGGGGCTTCAACAAAGAGGACGACGACAACAATCTCCGTTTCTCTTTCTCTACCTAGTAGTAGGAATAAAAAAAAAAAAAAAAAGAGTCAAAAGTCCTCTTTTGTGTGCATTAATGTTTTCTCTCGTCCCATGTTAAGTGTCGAGTCTTCTTATCAAATAAAAGTCGTTCTTGTCCTTATACACTCTTCCAAGTTGTTCGATCTAATTCTTGGCAAAATGATGAAAAAATGTCTAAACAAGTTTAGAACAAGGCCATCACTTGAACGCCTAGGGGCTAAACATCGACGCCAACATCAACGACGAAGCCAAGACAAACAAGGTGGAGCAACAATCATGAAGAAGTAAAGCAAAGTTTTCAAAGGGGGATTAAAAAAAAAAAAAAAAGAAAGAAAAAAAAAGAGCTCGCTAGGTTGAAACCATCAAATCAACCTAGGCAAAAGTTAGAGCACAAAAAAAAAAAAAAAAAAAACCCCTCAATCAAAGAAGTTCACATCAAGATCATCATCATCATCCACCAACGAAGGACGAACCAACAATTCATCACGAAGAATGGAGAATCCACAAGAACTACGGTGACCTGAGCCTCTACACTGGAGGAACGTAGGCAACCTGCGGGTCCGGTCTCATGCAAGAAAGAAGATATGTTTAGCCCTAGCGCGTTATGGTGATTGGCCTTCATCTCGAACTTGTCAAGACATCTTTGTACGATTCATTTGCCAATGAATTAATCACCAAAAAGATTGAACAACTTTCTTAGATTTGGAATCATTTCGCGCTCCTTGTCGAGTCTAGGGACTTCTATTCTTTCTGCATACTCCCAATTTCTTGCAATCAAATTGGGGCTTTCCTTCTCTTCTTTTTTAATGACTTACTTGCCTTCGCGAGTCATTCAATTCAATAAAAAATACATGTCAATACTAGGGACACTTCCCTAGTCAAGTCAATGTCACTCATCATTAGTGACAAAAGGTCTCCACCGCAAAATCACATGTCTTATCTCCTCAGCTAGAGTCAATGCACACTTCCTCATCAATTGAGTCAAAAAAAAAAATGATGAAGACGCAAAAGAGATGCCCGCTAGATTGAAAACCCGAAAGGGCGGTCTAGGCAAAAAACAGGTGCGTCATAAAAAAAATGAGAGAGTGAGAGAGATAAGGGAAAGAGAAATGGAGATCCCCGGCCTCTAAAGAAGACAAGTTCTACATTGAATCTCCTCAGCAAGTCAATTCCCCACCGAGTCAACTTTGGGATTACAAAAGGCTCGACAAGATATAGCACCATCAAAGGTTGTCTTGGGATATCGGCATCATTCTCCAGCAGTGTGCATTTTTGGGTTCATGAAAAGAAGGCCCGTGGTAACCAAGATCCATCCGAGAACAAGCCCATCATAAAAGGGCACGAGGTTTCACAAATAATCCCTAGCTAGTCAATTGGCTTGGGCAACAAATAGCAACAACATGTGTCTCAGTTTTCAAGGCTGTGCTTCTAAAGTACGCCGGCTCCCGATAAAATGGAGTAGCTCTTGCCATATCCTCTCATGTTTATTCCATCACATGAGGACGAGTCACTCTTGCTTTGCTCAACAAATGGTGACGCCCTAGGGGCTATGTGACTCAAGAACAAGGGATTCTTTTGCTTCACTTGACAATCAATACACCCTAGAGGCTATATTCGAGAAAGATGTGTGAGACTATCCTCAAAGTCTCCCAAAAGGGATGTCAAAAAGCCCTCTTGTCGTGTGTGCCCGTGCTCGTTCCCCCCAATCAAGGGTGGACCTTTCTCGAAATCAATGATGGCACTCTAGGGGCTACGGTCAAGTCTTAAAGGCTCCCTCGGCAAAGAGCAATTAACTCCCCAGCAGTATCCCCAGCCAAGTCATGTGCAACATTGGAAGCTTCCTCAATTCGGCACCGAAGGTCTCAAAGGGCTTCGCAATCTACAATCTTTTGGGCTACGGCATTACAGTAATTCAAGCAAAGGGCAGTATTAGGGCTTCGCGACCGACAGTCTTTTGGGCAACAATACTCAAGCAATACAATGTGGATTAGTCTTATGGCTCCATGAAAGAGATCAAGCTTCAAAGGTCTCTCAACACTTCAAGTCAAAGGCCTCTTGGTTTTAAATGAAGACTCCGATGTTATGAATGAAGTTGATGATTTTTGTTAGAACTCACAGCGAGATTTTGAAGGAAGTCTTAGAGAAAAGGAAAAAGATTCAATATGCTAAACTCTAATCAAAACAGGGTTATAGCGGGAAATGCCACGGCCAATCCCAATGTTTCTGCAATTCAGCACCCCCTTCTCCAAGATCAAAAGCACAAGGTGCAGCTCATATAAAGTTGGGCCACAGCACTAGTTGCATCCGAAGATCCGTCATTAGTTCAACTCAAGAAGAGTCAAGCAAGCATACTCATTTGAGACTTTATCACGCCAAGACCTTATCCTCCGCGACCTCGACGGCACCGCAAGACATTACTGCATCCTTTGACATAAGCCCTCAGCCATTTGGGTATCAACCACAATGAGGCCATTCATCTCCCCAGTAAGAGCAAGAAGGAGATCTCTATCAAGAATTCTACCAAACGGTACATCCGCTCTCAATGCAGAGCCAATCACGAGATAATTTGGGGCTTTACAATGAAAGGTCTTCACATCTCGCCATCTACAAGCCCACGACACTTGGGGCTTTGCAATCTCTCGAAGCTTGGCATCAACGATCTCCTCTTGGGGCTTGCTCACTACAACAACAAAGGGCGATTTACTCGAATGGGCCAAGAGCTGATTTATCTTGGAGCTATGCAAGTCCCTCAAAATTTGGCATCAAAGGCATTCTAGGGGCTTTACAATCAGCAACCCCTCATCTCGGCATCAAAAGCCTTTTGAAGCCCCATAATCGACAAATCTCCTGGGGCTAGACATCAATCTTCGTTGGGCACACCAGCGACAACAGAATTCAAGCGAGGCAATCCGGACTTCGACTGAACATGACTTGATCTTGGGTTGGCTTCACAAGCACACAATGGTTAAAATGGTTCACCCACGAACTTAAAAAAAAAAAAAAAAAAAAAAAATAATCTTTTCCTCACATGTGTGCATATTCTTTCCTTTCTAATCTTTAAAAAAAAAAAAAAAAAAAGATTTTTTCTTTCTTTTTCTCCTTCTATGTGCAAAATTATGTGCTTTACTTTGCTTTGCTCCTAGCCTCTCCTCCAGCGTTCTCCATCATCCTTGAACTACGCTGGTCTGATTCTCTTAAAGGGATACGTAGGCAGCCTTTTGGCACGACCAACCCATCATCCAGAATACCATCTCGCCAACCCAACATCAAGGGCATTCTATCATCAACATCTAAAGAATGGACATTCTCCATCAAAGCATCCTCCGCGGACATCAAGAATCCATCTCCACTCAAGCGGCAATGGTAAGTGAAGGTATGAATACATCCAATGCTTTCCTCAAAATCACACCGCACACAAGATCACTTTCTACATTCTTACTTCTCTCTCATTACAAAGGAGCTTTCAAGATCATATCACACCACAATCACAATTTTCTCTCGCAATTCCTATTTCACATCTCACACAAGCACGTATATCTGCAAAGCATACACATAACAGGTGCCGGACAGAGCACCAGGTGCCGCACAGAGCACCAGAATCAGCAGGTGCCGCACAGAGCACCAGAATCAACAGGTGCCGCACAGAGCACCAGAATCGGCAGGTGCCGCACCGCGCACCAGAATCAACAAGTGCCGCACAGCGCATCAGAATATGCCGCACCGCGCACCAGATTCAACAAGTGCCGCACAGTGCATCAGAATATGCCGCACCGCGCACCAGAATCAACAAGTGCCGCACAGCGCATCAGAATATGCCGCACCGCGCACCAGAATCAACAAGTGCCGCACAGCGCATCAGAATATGCCGCACCGCGCACCAGAATCAACAAGTGCCGCACAGCGCATCAGAATATGCCGCACCGCGCACCAGAATCAACAAGTGCCGCACAGAGCACCAGGTGCCGCACAGAGCACCAATTTTGGTCCATGGTGAACCACTAAAATCACCATACCTCTTCCATCAGCAAAAGTCGCTCACACAGGGAGCGCATTTCTATCCTTTGTAATTTCAAATTCCTGCTTTATCGAGTCTTTGTTTTCTCTTGTCGATGTCCTCGGCGGTTGTCTTTCTTTCGTCGACGCATTTTGCCTCGCAATCCACGTCGCCGAGGGGCTCTGTAGACACCCCGCCTTGGACCTCTCACCCCGATTGCATACAAAGTATTTTTATTTAACTTATTTTCATTAATTTCTGTTACTTCGGTTAAGTTCCTAACTGATTCCGTTAGTTTTGGACTAAACTGCATAACAGAATTAATTTTAGAGTCATTTCTGTCTTTCTGTCATTTTTAGAATCGCGTGCTTCCGGCACTGCAACGGGCCGCGTGCGCCTCCCGTCCCAAAGGCGGGACTCGCGCGCTGTCCGATATGGCAGTAACGGATTGCACCTTATTTCCCTCCCTTTTCTTATTTACAAACATCTTTTCTTGATCACAAAAACCATCTTTTTACATCCACATTCATCCCCCCTTTTCTCATTAACTCCCAATCCCAAATTCTAAGCCTTTTCCCAAAAACTAATATTTCTTTCATTTATTATTTGATTTCTTTGATTTCTTTTATTTTTCTTTTATTCATTTATCTTATTTGTGATTGGCTCATCACATTTCACATGGATGACCAATTTCCCTCTCTTTTTTACCTATAAAAACCATCATCTTCTACCTTAGAAAGGGACTCCAACCTTGATTCACCAACTACACTATACACAAATTCTCCCAACAAGAGTTCTTAGTAACAAGACTCTACACAAATTGTTCTACAACAATTTCATCACAACAATAACACTTTCAAGTCAAGGTTCCAAGTCCTCTTTCTCAAGGTACAACTCCATTTTCTTCCTTGTTTTCTTCTTCTTGATGTATGCAATCCCCATTAATGGGACATGACCAACATGACTACTTCACATATTGAAGTTAGTTAAGGTTATCTCCCTACATTTTAATCTTAACTTTAATTCACCATGTTAATTTCTCTTCATCTCTTAATGTAATTCTTTAACATTACTTGTTACATGTAATCTTTATCATTAAATAAATAAAACAATTCTATTTTATTTCCCCTTTATTTCCTCTTTTCTTCTCATCACAATTGTTAGCACATTTCTATTTAATTAATCGAAAGACATGTAAATATTAGAACACCAATTGTAGCAAGACCCGCGTAAGCGGGGCGGAGTGGGTGTTTAAGTACTTCCCACTCCGTCACCTAACCCCTGAACCCTTCTCTCCCGAATCTCTGGTTTTGTACATAAATTAGGCTATTTCTAGGTTTTTCTTATGTTCCTTTAAAAACATAGGTGGCGACTCTAAACAATCTAAAACAAGTTAGACATCCTAGGATAATTCACCGCTCTAGCCAAGCCGTGGTTCCCCAGGGTATCTACAGCTGCACCCGAAGATCCGTTATTGGTTCAACTCAAGAAGACCTAAGCAAGCATGCCATTTGAGACTTTATCACGCCAAGGCCTTATCTTCCGCAACAACGTCACCATCTCCCACGACTTTGAATAAGGTCTCCGATGTTATGAATGAATTTGATGATTTTTGTTAGAACTTTCAGTGAGATTATGAAGGAAGTCTTAGAGAAAAGGAAAAAGATTCAATATGATAAACTCACGTGACTGGGTTATAGCGGGAAATGCCTCGGCCAATCCCAATGTCTCTGCAAGTACTACACCCCCTTCTCCAAGATCAAAAGCACAGGCTGCATCTGAAGATCTGTTATTAGTTCGACTCAAGAAGACTCAAGCAAACGTATCGTTTGAGCCTTTATCATGTCAAAACCCTATCATTCGCAACAACATCACCATCTCCCACGGGACATTTCCCGAAGATTCTACTGCATTTTCAACATGGACCCTCCGCCACTTGGGTACCAACCACAAAAAAAAGGGCCATTCATCTCCAAACAAGAGGAAGATCACTTTCATGAGTTCTACCCAATGGTGCATCTGCTCTCAATACAATGCCAAGATAAGTTAGGGCTTCACACCGAAAGGTCTTCACATCCCGCCATCTACAAGCTCACAAACAATAAGCCCACGACACTTGGGGCTTAGTGATCTCTCGAAGCTTGGTATCAATGATCTTCTCTTGGAGCTTGCTCACATCAACAGCAAAAGGAGATTTATTTGAAAAGGTCAAGAGTCTATTCATCTTGGGGCTATGCAAGTCTCTCATAGTTTGGCATCAAAGGCATTCTAGGGGCTTTACAATCAGCAACCCCTTATCTCGGCATCGAATGTCTTTTGGAGCCCCATAACTGACACATCTCTTGGGGCTAGAAATCACTTTTCATTGGGCACAACGGCAACGACGACAGAATTCAAGCAAGGCAATCCGGACTTCGGTCGAACTTGACTTGATCTTGGGTTGGCATTACAAACACACAATGCTTAAAATGGTTCACCCACGAACTAATTTTTTTTTCTTTTCTCCTTACTTGCGCAAAAGTATGTGTTTCATTTTTCTTTGATCCTAGCATTCCTCCCCAGTACTCTCCATCATCCTTGAACTACGCTGGTCTGATTCCTTTCAAGGGATACGTAGGCAGCCTTTGGGCACGACCAACCCATCATTAAGAATGCCATCTCACCGACACTCCAACAAAGGTAAAAACAATACATCATCACCAACATCATCATTCTCCATCCAAAGCATGGACATTCTTCATCAAAAGAATCAAGGCATCCACCACCACAACACTAATCCATCCAACGGCAATGGTAAGTGAAGGTATGAATACATCCGAGGCTTTCCTCAAATCACACCGCACACAAAATCACTTTCTCCATTCTTACAAAAATTCTCTCTCATGCAAAACTGCCTTCAAATCACATCACACCACAAGCACAATTTCTCTCATAACTGCCATTTCACAAGCACATATACCTGCAAAGCACACACTTAACAGATACCACCACAAGGTCAACAGCATCTGCAACTCAAGGCACTTCATCCCCAGCAGACAGTGATCCGCCGTCAACTACGTCTGCATCCCACAGAGTCAAACAATTACAGTTCAATGACAACAACTTGGTCCATGGTGAGCCGCAAAATCACCACCTTTCCATTAAGCAACATAACAATATCACATATAGGCAGACGGAGCCCCGGTTCCCGCCATCCGTAAATGGATCCCGTATCAGCAAACGGATCCCGCATCAGCAAACGGATCCCGCTTCAGCAAACGGGTCCCTCTTCAGAAAACGGATCCCGCATCAGCAAATAGATCCCGCTTCAGCAAACGGATCCCACTTCAGCAAACGGATCCCGCATCAGCAAACGGATCCCGCTTCAGCAAACGGATCCCGCATCAGCAAACGGATCCCGCATCAGCAAACGGATCCCGCTTCAGCAAATGGATCCCGCTTCAGAAAAATGGATCCTGCCATATCCTTTCTATATCAATAAAACCGCTCATACAGGGAGCGCACTCCTATCCTTCGCAAATTTAAAATTCATGTTTTATCGAGTCTTTGTTTTGTCTTGTCGATGTCCTCGGCGGTAGTCTTTCTTTCGTCGACGCATTTTGCTTTGCAATCCACATCGCCGAGGGGCTCTGTAGACACCCCGCCTTGGACCTCTCATGTCCCGGTTGCATACACATTCTGTGTCTTCCTCTTTTCTGTCAATTTTCGTTAACTTTCGTTACTTTCCGTTAAGTTCTCGACTTACCCGATAGTCTTGGACTTGACTAAGTGACAAAGTCAACCTTGAGTCTTTATTTCATTTGTTTTTGTTGACTTTTGTGATATTCGTTAAGTTTCTAACTAATCTCGTTAGTTTTGGGACTTAACTGCATAACAGGGTTAACTTTTGGGTTAAAATATGTATTTTGTGAAGATGAGAGGAGCGCGCCTCCGGCCTTCTTTATGAAAGGCGCGCGCCTCCAATAGGGGGTGCGGGAGGAGCGCACTTCCCACCTCCAGAATCTCAGATTTTGCCAAATTTCCCTCATTTTCTGATTTGTAAACTCCCAAGTAATTATGCCTGGGCTTGATCCGGGGAATAACCATTCTTGTCAACACAACCACCACCCCTACCCTATAAATACCTCTTGTTTCCTCCATGGAAAGGGGGATCTTCTCTTTAACAAAAATCTCTCTTAACACAACAAGAGAAAAGACTTTTCTTAACTCACAACTCTCACACACACACCCAAAAAAACTTCATTTTCAAGGGTGGTTGATATAGACAAGTTTGGTTCTTCCCCACTCAAGCTAAGGTATGATCTTCTTCTAATCTCATCTTACTTCTTTTTATTTAGACGTTCTCTTCATCTTTTTACCTTCTCAATGGGTATGCAATCTCCATAAACGGAATACAACCAAAAGGCCACTTCACTATTGAAGTTTGGCCAAGGTTACATTCTTACATTTCAATTCCATTTTTACATTTAATTTCTTCTCTTAATATAATCGTTCAACATGTAATCATTTGACATTTAATCAATAAAATTATTTTCTTTCATTTTCCCTTTCTTTTCATTATCCTTGTTAGCACAAATTAGTACAATTAAATAGAAGGACATATAAACATTAGAACACCAAAAGTAGCAAGACCCGCGTAAGCGGGGCGGAGTGGGTATTTAAGTACTTCCCACTCCGTCACCTAACCCCGGAACCCTTCTCTCCTCGAATCTCTGTTTTTCGTACATAAAAAATTGGCTTTTCTTAGGTTTTCTCGCGTTCCTCTAAAAAGTGGGTGGTGAGTCTTAAAATCAAGTAGACATCCTAGGTAATTCACGCGCTCTAGCCAAGCCGCGGTCCCCTGGGGTATCTATAGAAGGAACAAAAGATATTGGAAAGAGGGTGGGAAGGAATGAAAGCCCGAAAAGGATGACTCCTGCAAGAGCCAAGTTGCACTCCAAATAATGGACAGGGCGTGCTCCGAATAGAGGGCAAGGTGCCAAGGAAGGTTCACTCCCAAGGGATAGCCGAGGTCTAAAGGATGGTTCTCAATCAAAGGAAAGGAACCGGGGCTAGCAAGCCATAACGGCGCTTCGAAAAGATTAGCGGGAAGGTCATGCTTTGGTAAGTCTAGTCCGAGTCAAATCTCGGAGTCAATCCCCCAACTCTTCAAAATTCCCCAGAGGTCCTCGGAAAACTTTGGTAAAAAAGAATCAACTCCCTGCGTCAACCGTACGGATGGTTTGTCCCAGTAAAAATTCATACCAGCAGTCCATACCAGCAAACTTCCCACAAGTGAAACTTACTTTCACTTGTTCAAAAAACCTGTCAAAGCATATCCCAGTTGTACATAATCGAGTCTAAACACGTTTTGGAGATTCCCTCAATAAGTCACAATATCAAAAAGCCCTCATAAGGCCCGAGCTATGCATAAAATGAATTTGCAAATACAAGAGATTTAAACATTAGCAGAATGATAGGTTTTCATACACATTGTTTTGCAAAAATAAGACAAAACAAAAGAAAATTGTCCAAACAGGTACAACTACTCGGAGTCGGGGTCCGAGTCAGGTGGTGGCAAATCAGAAATGCCCGGCCCCCGAAAGGAATAGGCGCTGGGATCAAAATGGAAAAGAGACTCTGCCAAGCTCATGTCCTCACCAGTAGGCAGCTGAAAAGAACGCCAAGCAAACTGGGATGAGGTACCCGGGCGATCAACAGAAGACGTTCGGGCCGCTCCAAGGTTAGATGGGCAAATGGATCCGGAGCAATTTCATGGGTACCCGAAGCTCGAAGAGAATCCCGGAGAGAGGCTGTTTCCATGGCACTCATGGACTGACTGCGAACATAGGAGGGAGGCAGCTCCACGCTCGATGCCTTCTTACAAGGCCTCTCCTCTCCGCTCACAGAACTCCTGTCTGGCACAAAGCTGTACTCTACCCGGGCCCCTTGGAAGAACGACCTGTGAACTTCCTAAACCACTTCTTGGCCCGCCCTAAGAAGCCTGGCCACCGCAACAGTGCTCATCCCGCAACCTGCACATGAAAACACAAATGGCTCAGCAAAAGAGACGGAAATAAAAGGTGTGTGTATGCAAAGAGAATCATACCACCTCAACCGGGATCTCCTCAGCTGGGACCCCTTCCCCTGGAGTAGACAACTCCACCTTGTGAACCCTTCCATCCACACAGACAAAAGAATAGTTCGTCCAAGCCGGTGGGACTACCCCAGAAGCCACCACCTGTGGCGACCGCAACCTTGTGGCCACAAAACGGCCGTATGGCTCGCCAGTGATCAAACCGGCGGCATCCTCTCCCATGAGATAGGGGTCCTCCCTCGGTCAGCCGCAAACATGGTCTCAAGAGGATCTACGGGCACCCTCTGTATGAGCTCTAACCCATGCTGCCATAGCACCCTCTCCCCCAAGTAAAAGGCCTCGCCCCGGAACCCACTAGCAGCCTCCTCTATCTAGTTACCCGCAGGGCCTCGCTCAGACCAAAACCTATCTCCTCATACCTCGACCAAGGAAATAGGTTCAACTCCGCCGGCATGGCTCCCCTCAGCACCGCCTTCACATCGGCATAACGGATAGCAACTCGTCCCTTAGACCCCCTCTTCTCTCGAGCTTCCCTGGCCCAGCAAGTCATGGCCGGAAAAGTGAGGTCTTAGTCAAGAGTAGGCCTCCACGGATAGTTTCCAAAGACCTCGTAGTACCAAGCCTGAAAAAGGAAAAGGCAGGAAAACCATCAGAACAAAAACGAGGTAAAAGCCGAATGCAAAGAGTAAAGCGAAGGCAGAAAAGAATGAAAGAGGGAAAGGAAATACCTCTAGGACGAACTGGATGCAAGCCAATGACTTTCTCGCTTTCCGACTATACTTGTCGAGCTCCATGTATAGCTCAGCAAGGCCGGCCTCACCCCAAGCAATGCCTCTGATGGCCTCGGGAGTAGTCAATGAGCCGAGAACAAGAAACATGCACGTCGTGTCGGCATTGGCAAAAATGGTATTTCCAATAAGGAGCCATACGTAGGAGCGCCCGAGTTGCTCAGCTGTAATCCGGCCTGCCCAATACTCTGGAAAGTTGGCCCGGATGGCCCCCTCAATATTCTGCACCAAAATGCCCAAACCCTTAGTAGGGCCTGAGAATCCAATGAGCGCTCTGATCTCCGTCTCAGGGATCCTGTCCCTCCACACAACCGGATGCCCGTCAAAGGAGAGCCCAGAAATGGCCGCAAAATCAACCGGAGTCACGGTCACCTCCCCCCAACTCAAGTGGAAATGTGGGTCGTGTCCCACCAATACTCGCCAAGGGCGTTGAGAATCGCCATGCTCTTGTTGGTATTTGCCAATTTCCCCACAGTCTCGATAAAAGGCACCAAGCCGGTTCGCTCCACCCAATCCCTCGGACCAGGTGCGCCATCAATGGACTCGGGAATGGCCTCCCACTGTCACGACCCGAAAAATAGGCTCTATTTTATTAGTAATTAAATGATTTTTATTTAATTACTTGCTTATTTATTTATTTAAAGTATTATTTATTTAAATAATTATGTGTGCAATTTATGTGCTATAATATTTATGGCTAGCATTTTATTCGAGTTATTTGGGCTAGTGTGGAAGTGTTGAGTCTTAATTATTAGTAGGGAGTGTAGTGTTTGTGTGTAGTGTAGTGGAGGGGGCCTAAGTGTAAATGTTTGAAATCATTCCCTACTCCCTCCCTACTCCTCCCCTTCTCCCTCTCACACTCAACCTCCCCATTCCCCATCCCATTCCCAGCCATCTTCTCTCTCTCTCCTCCAAAAAGTGGTAAGTTTTCTTCATCTTCATCTCTCTTCATTTACTCCTTCTTCCTCTCATTATCATCCATTTCTTAAAACGTGAACCTTGTTTAGATCGTCGATAGGATCGCGTAGAGTCAAAAAGATTTGAAATCCATCAACTTTGAGAATTTGCAAGTAAGCTACTTTTCCCCATTTTTATGCTAATATGTTCATATCATGTTTATATGATGTTTGATGAGTTATACTTGAAGTTTGATTGAGTTTTGAATTTGTTTAGAATTTATTTCGAATTTGTTGAGTTTTGGGTAAAAAAATGGTGATTGATGAATGTTGGATTTTGATTCTTGGTTTTGGGTTGATAAATGTGTTGTTAAGGTCCCCTCTTGGGTTGAATGATGTTTGGGTACCTTGGAAATCTAGTGGGGAGTGTTGATTTTGAGTGTTTATGGTTTGGGTATGAATTTGGTAAGAAATGGTAAGAAAACATGAAGAACCCAGCTGCAGAATTTCCCCAACCCGTAGACCAGGTGCCCGCCCGCCTGGACCCGAGCGCCCGCCTGCCCCCTTGTTTCCAGCGACCCAAACTTACTGGCCAAACAGGCGCCCGCCCGCCTATGCCCAGGCGCCCGCCCGCCCGCCTGCTTGGGAAATTGCCCTTTTTGCTTGGTTTAAGACTTAAGGCTTAACTAGTTTAGGTTTAATCCTTCTAATTAACTTAAGATAACACTGTGGAACACTTTATTGTGTGGATTTGATTCTTTTGTGAATAAATGTGATGTGAAATGTATTTAAATACCGTTTTGGTAATGTAGTTCATCTTTGATGTGCTGTTTGCATTGGTTTACCTTTGTGGTGATTTAATTGGATTGGTTCCCTACTTTGGAACCTTAAGTTGTTTATTTAAGCTAGTATTTATTACTTAGCATTTAATTGAAAGTCCAGCTGGTATTTTGTGTGTGTTTGGGCGATGGGAAAGATTATAATGGCAAAGCCAAGTCCATTATAATGTTGACCATTGTTTTGCCCCCTTCTTTACCCCTTCTCCAGATTGGCCTTGGAAAGGATAAGTCAGCGTTCCTTTGTGAATGTATCTGGCTAGCGGGTATGACTTTGTGTCATGATCCTTGTCTCTTGTGACACTGTTATGTTATAGTTCCGGTACCGGGGTTTTCTCTTCGGCTTTCATGCTATTATGAAGATGATGATTGGTTGATTATTGAAGCTGCGCAGCGATCCTTTATTTGGATGTTCCGGTTTGGAAAACCTTGGCTATATCCTTTGTTATGTGTTTATTTCCGCTGCTATCTGATATATGATAATTGCTATGTGCTATGTGATAATAATTATTGTTTATTGCTTATTTCATCATAGCATGTCATGTAGTTGCATTAGTAACTTATTGAGATTTATCTCACCCCTTTCCTTTTATCTTTGTTTTTCCTTAACCCCCCCCAGGTGCTAAGGATTAGTCTCGCTGATCACGAGAGCGAGGACGTCGAGAGTGGATCCGTTCTTTTGGGGAAAGTTTTATAGGTTGGTTTCCATTATGTAAATGTGTAACCATTTTGGGGTAGTTATACCAAACAATGACGTCACTAAGAATTGTGTATATTTGTATTTTGTTAGCATAAACTTGTGGAAGTTTATGATAAGTTGTATTTGGTTTTTATCAAACTTGGTTTTGTAAAACTTTGGATCATTGCCTTTTGGTATTAAATGAAATTTTTAACTTCAGTATTTCAAAGATTGGTTTTAGAGTCGACGTCCAGATCGCGGTCCCGGGGCCCGCGGGGTCCGGGGTCGCGACAGTTGGTATCAGAGCTATGGAATTAGCTCTATGTATAAGTCTAGGTGGATTAGTATGACCTAGGTGGGTAGTAGAGTGCGGAGTGATTAACGGTTGATGTCTTATGCAGGTAATTACTCGCAATGTCTGGAAGAAGAAACAGAGGAGGTACTAGTGGGGCACAGAATCAGAATGATACAAGGGAAGAGGCACGTGCCATGTTTCAAGGCATGTTTGAGGCGGCCATGAAGGCCATACATGATCAAGGTCCGAGGGTAGAACAAGCACCACCCCGTTATGGTTTGGAGCAATTCTTGAAGCTGAAACCGGTTGAATTTAATGGGGAACCCGATGTGAGGAAAGCTGAGTTGTGGATCGAGGCTATGGAGAAGATTTATGATGTGTTTGGGTGTTCGGATGAGGACAAGGTCCGGTTTGCGGCTTACAAGCTTGTGGGTGCCGCCGAGCATTGGTGGAAAGGTATTAAAGCTACTTGGGATGATACTCACACGGTGTATGCGTGGGAGTTGTTCATGCGCAAGTTCAAGGAGCACTTCATTCCGGTGGTTGATCAAAACCGAAAGGAGATCGAGCTACTCAACTTGGAGCAAGGTGTGTTGTCTATAGCACAATACTCGGCGAAGTTCATAGAGTTAGCCCGGTATTGCGACTATTTGGTGAGGACCGAGGAACAAAAGGCTATGAGGTTTATCCGGGGATTGAAGACCTCCATCCGCACTCAACTTATCGCTCAATGGATAGTGACATTCCAAGATGCGGTGGACCGAGCCTATCTTATAGGGCAAGATATTGGGGAACATAAGAGGAAGACCGAGGTGGCCAACCCGAGTAAGCAAGGAGCGCAGAGCAAGTCGCAACCAAGAATCGAAAATCGAGGTAACTTTGGGGACAATCTCAGTCCCGAGGGCAACCGATTCCGAGGAACCCGGGTACCACTTCCGGGAACCAAGGGAGCCAAATTAGGAAGCCTTGTACCTTTTGTCAGAAGGTAGGCCATGCGGAGGATAGGTGTTGGAAAAAGCAAGGCAAGTGTACCAATTGTGGTGAAATGGGGCACTTTGCGAGAGAGTGCACGAGGTACCGAGGTCAAGCATCCGGGTCAGGAGTTGGTAATTATCAAGGTCAGAAAAGGGATGTTACCGGGAAGCCCAAAGTTCAAGGGAAGGTTTATGCTATGAATCAACAACAAGCTACCGATGATCCGTCCGTTATTGGAGGTATTGTTTCTGTGTCTAATGTGAGCGCGCGAGCGTTAGTAGATCCAGGATCATCTCATTCATACATTTCTGTGCAATTTGCTTCCATGTTAAATGCTGCATTCGAGTCTTTACCGTACGTGCTAGAGGTGTCGACCCCTATAGGAGAATGCTTGATTTCTGATCGAGTCTTTCGTGCTTGTGATGTGGTTATTTGTGGTCGAGTCCTTTGTGCGGATTTGGTAGTTCTTCCTATCCAAGACTTTGATGTCATTTTGGGTATGGATTGGTTGAGCAAGTTTTATGCTTCTGTTGATTGCCGTAAGAAAACCGTTACTTTTTCTATTCCCGATGTGCCTAAATTTGTGTTTGAGGCTTGTCCTCTGGGTAGAAAGGTTCGCTTAATTTCTTTTATAAAAGCGAGGAAATTGTTGTATAGTGGTTGCGAGGGGTATTTGGCTAGTGTTCTTGATACTAGGAAAGAATCCCCTAGTTTTGATAGTGTTCGTGTAGTTCGAGAATTTCCCGATGTTTTCTCTACCGAGTATGATATGCCTCCCGATCGTGAGATAGAATTTTGTATAGATCTTTTGCCGGGTACGGCTCCGATTTCGAAAGCACCTTATAGGTTGGCTCCCGCCGAGTTGAAGGAATTAAAGGTTCAGTTGCAAGAGTTGCTTGATCGAGGGTTTATCCACCCTAGTGTTTCCCCGTGGGGAGCACCGGTTTTGTTCGTGCGGAAGAAAGACGGTTCATTGAGATTGTGCATCGATTACCGGAAGTTAAATCAGGTTACGGTGAAGAACAAGTACCCTCTACCGCATATTGATGATTTGTTTGATCAGCTTCAAGGGTCCGTTGTGTTTTCTAAACTTGATTTGAGGAGTGGGTACCATCAGTTGAAGGTTCGATCGGAGGATATTCCGAAGACTGCTTTTCGCACTCGTTATGGTCATTATGAGTTCTTGGTTACGCCGTTTGGATTGACGAACGCGCCGGCCGTATTTATGGATTTGATGAACCGGATTTTCCATCCCTATCTTGATTCGTTCGTGGTGGTTTTCATCGACGACATTCTTGTTTATTCGAAATCTCGAGAAGAGCACGAGCAGCATTTGAGGACAGTTTTATCCGTACTTGCGAGGGAGAAATTATTTGCGAAGTTCAGTAAATGCGAATTTTGGCTCGAGAAAGTGTCATTTCTGGGTCATGTTATTTCGAAGGATGGGATTTCGGTGGATCCTTCAAAGATAGAAGCCATAGTGGATTGGAAGAGACCCGAGTCAGTGACCGAGATTCGTAGCTTTTTGGGTTTAGCCGGGTATTACCGAAGGTTTATTGAAGGGTTTTCGAGGATCGCTACTCCGATGACTCAGTTGACCCGGAAGAATGTTCCGTTTGTGTGGACCGAGAAATGCGACAAGAGTTTTGAGGAATTAAAGAAGAGGTTGACTACCGCACCGATCTTGACTTTGCCTAATGGGAGCGACGGCCTAGTGATTTATAGTGATGCTTCGAAAGAGGGTTTGGGTTGTGTGTTGATGCAGAATGGGAAAGTAATTGCGTATGCTTCGAGGAAGTTGACCCCTAGTGAACAGAATTACCCGACTCATGATATGGAGCTAGCGGCCATTGTCTTTGCGTTGCACAAGTGGAAGCACTACCTTTATGGAGCGAAGTTTGAGATTTTTACCGACCACAAGAGTTTGAAGTACCTTTTCTCCCAGAAAGAGTTGAACAACCGACAGCGCCGATGGATGGAATTATTGAAGGACTATGATTGTACGATTTCTTATCATCCGGGGAAGGCGAACGTGGTAGCCGATGCGATTAGTAGGAAGTCTTATGTGGCTTCGATGATGGTTCGTGAATGGAAAATGCTTGAGGATGTTCGAGATTGGTCTCCTCGTGAATCGAGACATGGAGCTATTTTTGCGAATATTAGGGTATCTCCGACCCTAATTCAAAGGATAAAGGAAGCTCAGAAAGAAGATCCCGAGTTGGTGAAGATAATGGGTAAATTGAAGGAAAAGAATTTCGAGGATTTTTCTGTTAGCTCGAGTGGAGTGTTGATGTTCCGTGGTCGTTTGTGTGTTCCGGATGTTGATGGAATTAAACAGAGAGTTCTTGATGAGGGTCACAAATCGAGGTTTACTATTCACCCGGGTAGTACGAAGATGTATCAAGATTTGAAGCAACAATTTTGGTGGATTAATATGAAAAGGGAAATAGCCGAGTATGTATCGAGGTGTTTAACGTGTCAGCAGGTCAAAGCCGAGCATCATAGACCCGCGGGATTACTTCATCCGTTAGAGATTCCCGAGTGGAAATGGGAGCATGTGACTATGGATTTCGTTACGGGACTGCCTCGTACCCGTAGGAAGTATGACAGCGTTTGGGTAATAGTGGATAGATTGACCAAGAGTGCCCATTTCTTGCCTATTGATATCAGGTATTCGATGGAGAAGATTGCAACCCTTTACATTGATGAGATCGTTAGATTGCATGGGGTTCCGGTTAGCATTGTGTCAGATCGAGACCCGAGGTTTACTTCTAGATTCTGGAAGGCATTTCAAGGAGCTTTGGGTACAGATTTACGATTCAGTACGGCTTTTCATCCTCAGACCGATGGTCAATCCGAGAGGACTATTCAGATTTTGGAGGATATGTTGCGAGCTTGTGCGATAGACTTTTCTGATTCTTGGGATTCGCACCTACCGTTAGTGGAATTCTCCTACAACAACAGTTATCAGGCTAGCATCGAGATGGCACCGTATGAGGCCTTATATGGAAGAAAGTGTAGATCGCCTATTTGTTGGGATGAGGTCGGTGAAGCGAAAGTTTTGGGTATTGATTTGCTTCGGGATTCGGTTGAGAAAGTCAAAGTTATCCGGGATCGATTGAAGACAGCCCAGAGTCGACATAAAAGCTATGCAGATAACCGAAGGCGAGATCTTAGTTTTCAGGTTGGTGATTTGGTGTTTTTGAAAGTATCTCCAAAGGTGGGTATTCGTAGGTTTGGGAAGAAAGGCAAGTTGGCTCCGAGGTTTATTGGCCCGTTTGAGATTTTGGGAAAGGTTGGACTTCTAGCGTATCGTCTTGCGTTACCGCCATCCTTAGACCGGTTGCACAACGTTTTCCACGTTTCTATGCTTCGGAAGTATGTTCACGATCCGTCTCACGTGTTACCGAGGATACCGGAGGATATTGAGCCCGATATGTCTTATGAGGAACGACCGGTTCGGATCCTAGATTCTAAAGTTCAAGAGTTGAGGAGCAAGAGCATCGCGTTGGTTCGAGTTCTTTGGAGGAACCATAACATCGAGGAGTCGACTTGGGAGCTCCGAGATGAGATCGAGAGGAAATTTCCGTGGCTTTTTGTTTAAGGTAAGTCTCGTTAAAATTCGGGTCGAATTTTCTTTAAGGGGGAGTGAATGTCACGACCCGAAAAATAGGCTCTATTTTATTAGTAATTAAATGATTTTTATTTAATTACTTGCTTATTTATTTATTTAAAGTATTATTTATTTAAATAATTATGTGTGCAATTTATGTGCTATAATATTTATGGCTAGCATTTTATTCGAGTTATTTGGGCTATTGTGGAAGTGTTGAGTCTTAATTATTAGTAGGGAGTGTAGTGTTTGTGTGTAGTGTAGTGGAGGGGGCCTAAGTGTAAATGTTTGAAATCATTCCCTACTCCCTCCCTACTCCTCCCCTTCTCCCTCTCACACTCAACCTCCCCATTCCCCATCCCATTCCCAGCCATCTTTTCTCTCTCTCCTCCAAAAAGTGGTAAGTTTTCTTCATCTTCATCTCTCTTCATTTACTCCTTCTTCCTCTCATTATCATCCATTTCTTAAAACGTGAACCTTGTTTAGATCGTCGATAGGATCGCGTAGAGTCAAAAAGATTTGAAATCCATCAACTTTGAGAATTTGCAAGTAAGTTACTTTTCCCCATTTTTATGCTAATATGTTCATATCATGTTTATATGATGTTTGATGAGTTATACTTGAAGTTTGATTGAGTTTTGAATTTGTCTAGAATTTATTTCGAATTTGTTGAGTTTTGGGTAAAAAAATGGTGATTGATGAATGTTGGATTTTGATTCTTGGTTTTGGGTTGATAAATGTGTTGTTAAGGTCCCCTCTTGGGTTGAATGATGTTTGGGTACCTTGGAAATCTAGTGGGGAGTGTTGATTTTGAGTGTTTATGGTTTGGGTATGAATTTGGTAAGAAATGGTAAGAAAACATGAAGAACCCAGCTGCAGAATTTCCCCAACCCGTAGACCAGGCGCCCGCCCGCCTGGACCCGAGCGCCCGCCTGCCCCCTTGTTTCCAGCGACCCAAACTTACTGGCCAAACAGGCGCCCGCCCGCCTATGCCCAGGCACCCGCCCGCCCGCCTGCTTGGGAAATTGCCCTTTTTGCTTGGTTTAAGACTTAAGGCTTAACTAGTTTAGGTTTAATCCTTCTAATTAACTTAAGATAACACTGTGGAACACTTTATTGTGTGGATTTGATTCTTTTGTGAATAAATGTGATGTGAAATGTATTTAAATACCGTTTTGGTAATGTAGTTCATCTTTGATGTGCTGTTTGCATTGGTTTACCTTTGTGGTGATTTAATTGGATTGGTTCCCTACTTTGGAACCTTAAGTTGTTTATTTAAGCTAGTATTTATTACTTAGCATTTAATTGAAAGTCCAGCTGGTATTTTGTGTGTGTTTGGGCGATGGGAAAGATTATAATGGCAAAGCCAAGTCCATTATAATGTTGACCATTGTTTTGCCCCCTTCTTTACCCCTTCTCCAGATTGGCCTTGGAAAGGATAAGTCAGCGTTCCTTTGTGAATGTATCTGGCTAGCGGGTATGACTTTGTGTCATGATCCTTGTCCCTTGTGACACTGTTATGTTATAGTTCCGGTACCGGGGTTTTCTCTTCGGCTTTCATGCTATTATGAAGATGATGATTGGTTGATTATTGAAGCTGCGCAGCGATCCTTTATTTGGATGTTCCGGTTTGGAAAACCTTGGCTATATCCTTTGTTATGTGTTTATTTCCGCTGCTATCTGATATATGATAATTGCTATGTACTATGTGATAATAATTATTGTTTATTGCTTATTTCATCATAGCATGTCATGTAGTTGCATTAGTAACTTATTGAGGTTTATCTCACCCCTTTCCTTTTATCTTTGTTTTTCCTTAACCCCCCCCAGGTGCTAAGGATTAGTCTCGCTGAGCACGAGAGCGAGGACGTCGAGAGTGGATCCGTTCTTTTGGGGAAAGTTTTATAGGTTGGTTTCCATTATGTAAATGTGTAACCATTTTGGGGTAGTTATACCAAACAATGACGTCACTAAGAATTGTGTATATTTGTATTTTGTTAGCATAAACTTGTGGAAGTTTATGATAAGTTGTATTTGGTTTTTATCAAACTTGGTTTTGTAAAACTTTGGATCATTGCCTTTTGGTATTAAATGAAATTTTTAACTTCAGTATTTCAAAGATTGGTTTTAGAGTCGACGTCCAGATCGCGGTCCCGGGGCCCGCGGGGTCCGGGGTCGCGACACCCACAAAGAGAAGCAAACATCCGGCGATCCTCGAGATTTGGGATCACCACTCTGCAGGTAAACACAGCAAAGGTATGAATAACACAATTTAAAAATACCAATGCTCATGATGAATGCAAATGATAAAATGAAAACAAGAAGTGAACATGTATTGAAGTTATCCGTCCCCTTTCAAATTGCATAGACATTTGAGGGTTGTTTATTTGAAAAAATGTGTTTCCGTCCCCTTTCAAATTGCATAGACATTTGAGGGTCGTTTATTTGAAAAAATGTGTTTCCGTCCCCTTTCAAATTGCATAGACATTTGAGGGTCATTTTGAAAAAATGTTTCCGTCCCCTTTCAAATTTCATAGACATTAAAATGTGTTTCCGTCCCCTTTCAAATTGCATAGACATTTGAGGGTCATATTTGAAAAAAAAATGTGTCTCCATCCCCTTTCAAATTGCATAGATATTTGAGGGTCATGAAATTTTTAGGGTCTAAGTCCCTCGCAAGAAATAAACAACATTTCTTAGCACGAACGCAGGCAACGACATCCCGAGACGCGCTTAATAGCTAGTCGGAGCCTAAGGTACAAGCATTTCATGCACAAAGCGCGGACAACACACTTTAAATTTCAAAGTATGGCTAGGCACGTCCGATTAAGGAAATGAACACATGCCCATGATCCTTGAAACTTCAATTTCATGAAAATGAGATCAATTTCGCAAAAATGCACCAAAATCCCGAGAATCCCAATTTGCATGAACATAAGCCCTAGGTCTAGGCAATGCACCCATTTGACAGAGAAAGGCTTAGAAATGCTTACCCTTTCGCCTTGACATAGGTGTACGGTGGGAGACTTATAGAAACCCTCTCCCGCATCCCGGAGATCGACAGTGTAGCCACGAAAATTCCGAGCCATGTCGAGCCTCTTCTCCTCCCCTCTATGGTAGCCCGCGCGCTCCCGTCCCACCATTAGTAATCCTTGAACAATCTAGGGAAGAAAATTCAAAATTGATGGAGCTTTCCCTCTCAATTTCGCCCCTACCCTGCTCTGTTTTCGTCTGAGTTTTTTGGAGAATGAAAAGAACAGCCGTAAGGCTGTTGTGTTTTAAAAAAGAAGGGACGCCTCCCTCATCCGTACGGATGGTTTGGGCGAGGAAAACCTCAGCCCAAAAGTTACACTCTAGCCCCTGGCACCTTGAACAAAGTTCCCCGAGAAGAACTTAGGCCCCCTCCCTTTGAGAGATGCCCAAATGCCCCTCTTAAACCTTGCAACATGGCAGTCTTTGATGTAAGCCAAGTAAAATTTGTGAGGATTATCTCCCGGCACTCTTTGACGTAAGCCCAGTAAAATTTGTGAAAATTGCTTGATGTGAGAATACACTTAAGCCCGGTGAGGAAATCACATCTCCCGGCAGTTTGTAAGCCCGTCTTTTGCCTAGGATGACCATAACCTTAGGCAGTCCTTGACGTAAGCCCAGTAGAAAATTGTGAGAGTTTGCCTAATGCGAACATACCATAGGCGGTCCCCATGCGATGTAAGACCTTTGACTCTTCTCCCGGCCATTTTACCTAAGAAGACCCGGCCGTTTGTAAGCCCGTCTTTGCCTAGTATGAGCAAGATCCCATCCCCTGGCGAGTCTTAGGCCGTCCTCGACATAAGCCCAGTAAACTCTTAGGTTTATAAAACCTTGTCCCGGCCATCCTTAGTGGGATGTAAGACCAGCTTTCCCGTCAACCTCCCCAAAGGTGGAGTTGACCAAGCCTTGACCCATAATGGTCTCTTTAGGTTCAAACCTTTGTCCCGGCAGTCCAAAATGATGTAAGACCATCCTTGTCTAAGTAAACCCTCTCGATAGAGCCAAGTTGACCATGTCCCGCCTCTGACCCCGAGAGTCACGCTTCCTTTTATAAGTCAACCCTCTCCATAGAGCCAAGTTGACCATGTCCCGCCTATGACCCCAAGAGTCACGCTTCCTTGTGTAAGTCAACCCTCTCCATAGAGCCAAGTTGACCATGTCCCGCCTCTGACCCCAAGAGTCACGCTTCCTTATGTAAGTCAACCCTCTCCATAGAGCCAAGTTGACCGTGTCCCGCCTCTGACCCCAAGAGTCACGCTTCCTTGTGTAAGTCAACCCTTTCCATAGAGCCAAGTTGAACATGTCCCACCTCTGACCCCAAGAGTCACGTGTCCTTTTGTAAGTCAACCCTCTCCATAGAGCCAAGTTGACCATGTCCCGCCTCTGACCCCGAGAGTCACGCTTCTTTGTGTAAGTCAACCCTCTCTATAGAGCCAAGTTGACCGTGTCTTGCTTCTGACCCCAAGAGTCACGCTTCCTTGTGTAAGTCAACCCTCTCCAGAGAGCCAAGTTGACCATGTCCCGCCTCTGACCCCAAGGGTCACGCGTCCTTTTGTAAGTCAACCCTCTCCATATAGCCAAGTTGACCATGTCTCGCCTCTGACCCCGAGAGTCACGCTTCCTTGTATAAGTCAACCCTCTCCACAGAGCTAAGTTGACCATGCCTCTGACCCCGAGGGTCACGCTTCCTTGTGTAAGTCAACCCTCTCCACAGAGCCAAGTTGACCATGTCCCGCCTCTAACCCCGAAGGTCACGCTTCCTTGTGTAAGTCAACCCTCTCCATAGAGCCAAGTTGACCATGTCCCACCTCTGAACTCGCCAAGAGTCATGCTCGTCCCCTAGGAAATGATAACTGATATCCGCCTAGCCCTTATGTTTGGATAGCCTTAAAACTTCTCTCCTTTTCTGAACTATGTAGGCTTGATTCTCCGCAAACGGGATACGTAGGAATCCTACACCTTTAGGTCCAGCCATGCAAACCAAAATCGGTCAAGCCATCCTCCCATAGATTGTGATGCTTATTTTTATCGACAACCCCGCTTTTCTAAAGCGACGTTGCCGAGGGGATCTGTAAGTACCCCAATCTGAAATCGACCAACCTTAGAGGAACTCTTAGTACCATTTAGGGACAAACTGATGGGCTGGGACCTCACTAGGATAAACTGAAAATTCCAAGACTTCTCTGGAATTAAACTTGGAAAAATCTAGAAGCTCGCCAGGCTGAACTGTAAGGATGGTTTGGACGCGGGAAGGGCCTAGCCGTACGACTGGTTTAGGCACCTTCAGTCCCTATAAATTGAGACCCTTGCTGATCATTTCAGGGGGGGAGAAATATAGTTTTGTAGGTGACACTTTGCAGAAATACAGTCTGAGTGAAACACCACCAAACACTTGAGTGAAAAGAGAGGAAGATAGGCCATAACCACCATAGGTGAAGCCTCCTTCTCCCCATCTTCTCTCCATCTCAAACTCTTTTGTTCTTGTTCATATTGTTTATTTACTTGCATTTCAAGCCTTGCCCTTGTCAAGCACCTTTATATTGCAAGTCTTGCCCTTGTCAAGCATCTTTATATTGCAAGTCTTGTCCTTTCAAGCACCTTATGTTCTTGTTATATGTATCTTGGAACCAAATCATGAAATAATTCTAGGTGCCCTCACATCCAAGTATGTGAAAAGGGATAAAACCTAAAAAAGATCATGATTTGTTAATTTCTTGTCTTTAAATAGCTTGATGATCCATTTTTATGGTGAAAGCATGTATCTTTATGTTGTATTTGGCCATGATGATCATGTTGGGTGATAAAGTTCCAATCTTTATCATCCCAACCTTGATTTAGCCTAAAATCCCACATTTGGGTCATAAAAATTCAATATTTATGTCATTTTGTTGTCCCTAAAGGTTTAATCTTGTATAGAGATCCCATTTTGATGGTAAAGTTTGAATCTTTACTCATGAAAATGGCCATCTTGGCCCAAAGGCCACTTTCATCACCTTTTCTCAATAATTCCCCAATGATTGTCTTAATCACATCCAAAATTCTAGTTTTGGTGTCTAATCTAGTGATTAATGATATAGGGATGATTTAATTTGTGTTTTGTTACAAAGAATGGATGGAAATGATCAAACAGTCCAGTTTCAGACAGAATGCTCTGTTTTTGTATGGAACTGGACTGATTCCTGGGAATCTGTTAAAATTCCCAGGAAGACCCCCTCTAGCCGTACGGCTACTTTGTCTAGGGGAATGTTTCAATCCAGTCCCCCCTTTAATCCAGAATGTTTACAAAAGAACCCCCTTTTCTGTTCAAATCCTAACCGTTTTCTGTTAAAGTCAGTTTCTCCCGTTTTCTAAACATACACACACACACATATGCACATTTTCATTAACAAACATAAGGGAGACTCGGCTTTGTCCGAGGCAGCTTAGGTGACGTAAAACTCTTCCCAAGCCGTAAGCTGACCTCCGAACTCATAAATCTCTAACCATTTTCATTTGTTAGGTTAAAAGTTAACAAATGTGGCGACTCCGTTAAGTTTGTGAAGTTACACGTGTTTGGATTTTCTTCCTTGAAACGAACCCATTTCACCCCAAGGGGGGGATCCTCACAGAAATGTACCGGATCAGCCTTCATCAAACAGTTCGGATAATCCCAGCAAGAAGAACCTCCTCGATCGGATCTACACACACGAAACAATAACACGTAAACTAGCCGGGGCTTCATTGGCGAAGGCCCTCCGGCGTGAGAATAAGAATACGAGTTTATGAGATAAAACAAAGAGAAATCAATTGACTAGAGTAAGAGCCAAAAGAATTCGTTACCCGTATATCGTATGAGGGCCTGTTTATATATGTGTAAGTGAATTAATCCTGACTTGTTAAGGAAGTCAATGAGTCCGTTTTGGTGTAGAACTCGTATATTAGGAGAGTGGAATGCTGATAAGGATTGTAATCATTGTTGCCTTGTAGAAGAGATCTCTTTGGTAAGTAAGGATTCCTCCTATTTGTACAGAGGTTGGATTCTATTTGTAGATTCTGTATTGTACTAGGAATAGAACTTGTCGCCATTCAGTCGGCACAAGTCAGCACGCATATTTAACCTCGGCATGTGTCCAGCCGTGGTGAGTCTTAGTCCCTAATTCGTGGGCTTAGGCCAGTATATGTCATGGCCCAACACCTTGGTCGGTTTATGTCATTTAGTGGTCCCCGAGTTTCTACTTTAGATTTATTCAAGTAGAAAGTGATGATTATTCTGACTTTACTTCAGTCAAACCCCTGCTCTTGATGTGACATTGAGCCGCCAAAATCTCTAAGATTTCTGACAAAACTTGGGCACGTAAGACGGTGAGGCTAGCTTTGATCATTATACATGGGAGAAAGGAACTTCATTAATTGCACCGGCTACAGCGGCTCTACACATTTTGTCTTTTCAAATCTTGAGAAGTATAAAAGGCAAGGGCCCATTCTTCGCACAGTCCTTCTCCCTCTTCCACGGTGCATTTTTATTAATCCATTTCGTCAAGTCTTTTTACTTTACAATGGCACCCAAAAGAACTCATTCCGACGCCTTCCCGGAGGAAACAGATTCCTCTGATCAGTATGAACAGAACCTAAATTTAGCTGGGTCCGACAGCGACAATAGCGACTCTCCTTCTTTCGGACCTTCATTTCTGGTGGACGATTCTCCCTCCGATAGCAATGGGGAATACTCTTCTCCTGTTCTAACCCCCAGCAAGGACAAATCATCAAGTGATGACGACGATGATGATGATGCCAGCGATGGTGATGAAGAAGAAGATGAAGAGGAAGAGGCCGCGAGGATGAAGACTCCATCAACGGAAATGAATGGAACTACTATGGGGTTTACGAGTGGGACGAAGATGATGATGAAGAACACGACTTGTTTTAGATCTTTTATGTAAATATAAAGACCAGGTCCCCGGTCTACTTGTGGGGACCCCCTTTTATTGTATATAAAATATGCTTCCCTGCTGATATAAAATTCTTCCTTTTCTCTGAACTTTGTCGTGTTTTTTATGACTGATCTTGTTAAGCCATGTCAAGATGTTGATGCGTAGATGTCGGTCTGCGGTGGCAACTCCTTAGATGATGATTTGAATGTTTGCGAGTTTTAAACCCCATGATGTCATCTCCGTTTCAGGCAGCTGATGGAGGGTTAGTTGAAAGGACATTTTGCTTTATGGGGATGCCACACTCCCTAATTATAGGTAATGATGGTTTAAATGGGGATATGTGTATCCTTCAATTTCAAAAGGGATTGTAAGTGGATACGGGTCAAGACCACGGGTTTTACCCGACACATACAGTCAAACATTCAAAACCCTTGCCATCCGTTTTTACTTTTTTTCTTATCAGTCAAAAAGGGTTTTGTTCCTAGGGCTTTATTCCATCGGCGATTTCTATACGCACTTTGATTCCGGCAACCGCAACCTGCAAAACAACCGGTGCTTCTGCTTCTTTCGTTCCTTAGCTTCCATTCCATTTGTAAACACATCTTCAGGTACCTTTCTCCATCTCTCGCATTTTCGCTTTTTATCCGCCAGTCTCCCCATTTTTCAACATTTTTGATTTCTGCTTTACCCTTGTACTGCCCAAGCATGTCCTTTGATTGTACTTCGACGGTCGTACTGGGCTTCCATAGAGTGAATCGTAGGGTTTACCAGACGACGGATGGTCCCTGGTTTTCACTGTCACTGGATGAAATTAAGGAATCTCTTTTAACGCACAGATCCTTTCGAGGTAGCATTGAGTGGCCCGCCAATAGCCATCGTTTCGACTGTCTAGGTGTGATGAACCCTTAATTGGTGGTTCTGACTTCTCGTCACGATGTTTTAAACCATATTTCTTCTCATTATACCTTATTGGAAGATGAGGTGCTCTCCTCGGCTTCTGTAGATGGGATGAGGGGAGTGAAGGTGTCCCCTGCCCCAATTTCTGATGCTAACTCCCTTCTTTCCTCTGTAGCTATGTCAGGGGAGAGTACTTCTGATTGGATCGTCAGTCAATTCGGTGCCGACGTCCCTGAAGGGGGCAGAGGCCGTGGTCGTAGGAGTTCTCAGCGGTGAATAAATATCAGGGACGCAGCTCCCAGCAAACCAAAATAGCCCAAGGCCGAGGACGAGATGGTAGAATATCTGTATACTAACTATAGGATTTCTCGTGATGACTACGACCTGGTATATCACCTTGCCCCTGCTCTTACCACTAACGAGGAGAGAGCTTCCTTTTACTGGAATCACTTCGAGGTAGCTTTTTTCTTCAAGCAATTTCAGCTGGGCCTCCGCTTGCCTCTAGACCCCTTTATCTGCGAATTTTTAGAAGATTGGCAGGCGGTCCCCGCAATGTTGGGCGCCAATGCTGTCAGATATTTGACTTCCTTCATTGTCTTGTGCCAGAGTTTGTGTTGGTCCCAAAGACACAATAAGGGTATTAAAAGAGGCTAGAGGGGTGAATAGCCTATTTAAAATTATCAACCCTTTTTCAAAATTCAACCTTATGCTTACTATTGAGTTTTGTGGTCAAGTAAAAACCACTAGTTCAAAGTAAAATGCACATCGGAAGTTTTTGATAAAAACGAGGTAGAGTTGGTTTTGAAGTTAAAACGACTAGGTAGGCAAATAGTGCGGCAGACAATATTACGGTCGGCAAAATTGCGGCAACCAAGAGAAGGTAAGTGAAATTATAAACTTGGAAGTTTCACTTGCGGCAACCAAAGATGAGGTAGGTAACCTTGCGGTTGGCTATATGCGGTAAGCAAGGTTACTGACTAGGTAGGTTGAAAATGAAAGTTTGTGTCTGAGAGTTTTGGCAAATAGATAAGTAGTCAGAGATAGTAACTAAGGCAGTAGGCAAGCAACAAACACAATTCAAAAAAAGTTTGTATATCAGGAAAGATCAAAACACTAAACGACAAACAAGATTAATATGAACAATAAGAACAATAGCTGAAAGCAAATTTGCAGAATGTAAATTGTAGAAAGTAAATGACACGATGATTTGGAAAGGTTCGATCTGTTAAAAGATCTATGTCCTTTACCAAGATGGTCAGTCTTGGATTTTGAATGGAGGATATATTGATTCTCTTGATTACAGATTACAAAGATGAAGTATTGAATTAACACCTACTTTTTATGAAGAACAAATCCTAGACTTAGACCTATGTATCCCTAATGATGCAATCTATGTGATTGATCCATCGGGGTGTGTGTGTGTAAGAAACAATAGCTCTATATAATCTATACGATTGAGAGCCTAGTGAATCTTTAAGTGTTGCTGGGCTTGAGATTTGATGTGCTTGAAGGTTGCTGGGGAACTTTGAAGATTTGAAGGCGAAGGCTTGAAGATTCAAATGATTCTGGAAATCTTGAGTATGATCTTCAATCACCAAGTATTTCAACAGCAATTTCTCTCTTTGAATCTCAGCACACTTTCAATGAAGAAAGAAAGGGCTATTTATAGCCTTGGGTGAGAGAGATAGCCGTTAGACAAGATGATGAGCTGGAGCATTCTGATTGGAGCTCATTTCTTTGTCTTCTAGTTGCATAAGTTAGTGGTCAAGATGTACTATTTTGTACCAAACATAACGACCAAATTCAAATTTGAATTTAAATCAAACTTGTCTTTTCTTGGTCTTCACTTGGTTGTGCGGTAGCCAGAGTATGCGGTAGCTTTGGCTTGCGGGCAACATAGCCTTGCAGTCGCTCAATAAACGGTCGCTTAATAAGCAGAAGGTAGGCAGACTTGGCTATTTTCACAACATCAGCAGCAGCACCATTTCTTCAAAATTTGAGGGGCTGATCTTCTAAGCCTAACTAAACTAAAAATGGACTTAACTAATGAAGTTATAAAACTTCTTACAATAATACCTAAAGTCCATAAAAAGTAAAATAAGGTTATGGGATCAATCAAATCTAGGTAATAGGAGTGGTTTATAATATGCATACCCAACAATCTCCCCCTATTTGATTGAGACCATTACCTACTATAACAAAGACTAAATCATTGTACTTGGTAATAACATGTTTCAAGAAATTAATTTTATTAAGTTCATGCCCCAAGTCAATGCACACACAGTAAGTCAATGTTATAGATTTCTATCATCCTAAAAAAAGACTAATCCTAGAAGATAGAAATATATTGATGCAATTTAGAAAGATAAAATTTGAGAGATATGAACAGCATCAAACAACTCAAACATAACTTGTACTCTGAATCATTAAAGCAGTGAAGCATTAAGAGTATGAATCAAAACGAGATAATAGTTGAGTTACATGCCCAAATAAAGTTAAACAAAAATTAAAAATTGTTCAGGGCATTCAGCCTAACATAAAATAAACGGTAATAAAAAACAATGTGACAAGTAGAGCGGTCGGGAATGTGCGATCGGGTAGGAGCGGCAGCTTCACAAGTCTAGTCCAGGGATTTTCACCTCATCTTAAAACTCTGAATAATGGGGCAAGTGAATTTGTTGGCAAGCATGTAGTCGAAACTGTTCACTGTAGGGAAATTAATGCTATTGCCTTCATCGTTCTCTGCCTGAGAATGAATGTTCCCATGACCACCGTCAACAACTTGAATAAAACTTTTGGTAACTGCACTTCCAGCAGATCTTTGTAGTGACTCTTCTAATGTACCCAATTTCTTTTCAACAACCTGAAATGAACCAACGACCGTGTTGGTCAGTTCCTCAATCCTAGTTCCTTGATAATCTAACGGTGTCTTTAGAGTGCCAAAAGCGGCCTTGATAGCTTCAAGCTTTTTCACTTGATTTTCAGTGAGACTTTCAAGAGAAGCTTTGATTGCAATATCAACTCCATTTTCCATGCTGAACTTGATTTTCTTCAGCTCATGAGTCAAGTCATTCTTAAAAATATCCAGCTGCTTGTTGATTTCAATGGAGGCATCAACAACTTCACAAGATATGCAGCGGTTAAGAGCATTGGTCTGAACGGTAAGGGCCTCTTTGACAAAGTGTGGAGTGATCATAAAGTTGGTTAAAAGAGCAGTCGACATTGATGCGGTAGGAAGAACATGTGCGGGAGCAGCACTAGAAAAACTGGCATTTCCAAGAACAACATCTTTCACAGTCTTTGTTATGGCCAATGTCTCCCCTTTAATGGTATCAATCATTTTGGAGGGAAGTGAACATGCAGATTAGTCTGAGAAGATTTTAGATCAATGACCTCAGCTGTCAACTGAGCAATGGCAGACTGGTTTTTTGACAGAAGATTAGTCAAGGCTTGGACCGCGGTAAGGAGTGCGGCAACCTGACCTGCAGTAGCTGGAACTTCATCATTCTTAATCGGAGATGGAGGAGTTGGAACTGGAGAGCGAGTAGGAGACATAACCTGGGTGCGGTCAGCAAAATTGGTTCTATCAAAAGTCTCATCAACGGTCATGTCGATGCGGTCTGTTTCACCGACCGTAGGTACTCCCTATGCGGCAGCTTCAGGGCGGTCGAAAGTGGGACTATCAACATTAACATCAACATCCTTGTCTTTGTCATCACTGTCTCCTTGCTGACTGTTGTGGATATGGCCCTCCACTACCCAAGCAAATCACAAGAACAATAAAAGCACACAAACAAAGCACAAGAAATCAAAGCAAGAAAAGACACAGAAATTGTTTACCCAGTTCGTCAATATGTTTGACTACGTCTGGGGGCACTACCAAGCCAGGATCTTGCACTATAATATGTTAAATCTGAGTTACAATGAGTTTGGGGGCGGAACATTGCTTAAATATAAGCCCTGGAATAAGATCTAAACCTAAACAAATAAGGAGTCCCGAATTCCCGTCAGCGGACCAGGCGCCCGCCTGGCCTACCCCAGGCGCCCGCTCGTTGTGGATTTTCCGAAGTCCCAACCTTCTGTCCAAATAAGCGCCCGCCTGCTATGGCCCGAGCGCCCGCTCGCTCCTCCGCCTGGAGTTCTTCCCTTTGTTCCTTTGAGGATCTCTACTCCAACAATCTCCCACCTAGAGATCAACCGCATATACAAGCCCGTATCCGTCTTCAACTCATCCTTGGTGTCTTCCTAGTGCTCACCTCGATCATGGTAGTGCCTTCCTCCTCTCCTATTCTCCAAGCCCAATTGAAGCTTTACATAGCTTCAACTTTTCAAGGTTTACCACCTTGGTCAACATGTCAGCCGGGTTCTCTGATCCCAATATCTTCTCCAGCCTTAAGATCTTCCTCTCCAAGAGATGCCTGATGTAGTGAAACCTCAGCTCAATGTGCTTCGTCCTAGAATGAAACGCTGGATTCCTTGCCAAATGTATTGCACTCTGACTGTCACTGTAGAGGGCATTACCACTTCGCGTTTTCCCAAGTTCACCCAAGAAGTTCTGCAACCATACCATCTTTTTGCTTGCCTCTGTCACTGCCACATATTCTGCTTCCGCAGTCGACTGAGCCACGATCTTCTGCAATTTAGAAGCCCAGGAGATAGCCGTACCACCCAATGTGAAAACATAACCTGTAGTACTTCTCCTCTTATCAAGATCACTTTATGCCAAATCCGCATCCACATAACCCGCTAACACGACCTCCTTGCTTGAGAAACATAGAGCCTTGCCAGCAGTACCCTTTAAGTAACGCAGGATCCATTTAACCGCTTCCCAATGTTGCTTCCCTGGATTGCCCATGTACCGGCTGACTACTCCCACCGCATGTGCAATGTCCGGCCTTGTACACACCATTGCATACATTAGACTCCCCACTGCCGAAGCATATGGAGTCCTCTCCATCTTGTCACGCTCCTCCTTGCCCTTAGGTGAGTCCTTCTCGGATAGCTTGAAATGCATACCCAATGGTGTCCCTGTCGGCTTCGCCTCTTCCATGCAAAACCTTGTCAAGACTTTCTCAACGTATTCTGCTTGTGAAAGAACCAACTTACCCAACTCCCTATTCCGGTCAATCCGCATGCCCAAGATTTTCTGGCTCCCCCAAATCCTTCATCTCGAACCGTTCTGACAACTGAGCCTTCAATATGTTTGCCTCTCTACTGCTAGAGCCCGCTATTAGCATGTCATCCACATATAACAGCAAGATTATATACCCATTGTCCGTGTTCTTGAAGTAGCAACAGTGATCCGCCTCACATCTGACAAATTTAATGTCATGCATGAATCCATCAAACTTCATGTACCACTGCCTAGGAGCTTGTTTAAGGCCATACAAGCTCTTAGTCAACCTGCAAACCAGTTCCTCGTTACCTTTAGACAAGTAACCCTCTGGTTGTACCATGTAAATTTCTTCCTCCAAATCACCATGAAGAAAGGCCGTCTTTACATCCATCTGTTCCAGCAACAAGTTATCCGCCACTACTATCCCCAGAACCATTCTGATAGTGGTCATCTTCACAACAGGAGTGAATACCTCGGTGTAGTCAATACCGTACTTTTGCTGAAAGCCCTTTACAACCAACCTTGCCTTGTAACGCTTACTGCCGTTTGCCTCCTCCTTGGTCCGGTAAACCCACTTGTTATGCAATGCCTTCTTCCCCTTAGGCAGTCTAATCAACTCCCAAGTTTTGTTGGCTTTCAATGAGTCCATCTCATCATCCATCGCAGCTTTCCACTTATCACAAAGTGAACTACGAACAGCCTCCGCATAACATTCTGGTTCCCCACTATCTGTCAACAACAAATAGTAATTTGAAGGAGTATACCTGTCAGGTGATCCACGCAACCTGCTGGATCTACGCAGCGGAATATCCGGTTCCGGAGTATGTGGTTCATCTTCAGTGACCCCCTGACTTTGGTCATCATGAACCGTCCTGCTCCCACCCGAGTCTGGAATATCCACCTCTACAACCTCCGGTTCCGAACTAATATCATCAGATGCCCCTTTCTGTCCTTGTACAATACCTGTTCATTGAATACAACATCTCGACTACGAATAATTTTATGGTTTTGGTCATCCCAAAACTTATACCCGAAGTCATCCCCACCATACCCAATAAACGTACATTTTACAGATTTTGCATCTAACTTAGTTCTATCAACAGAGTCAATATGAACATATGAAACGCAGCCAAATATGCGAAGAAAGGACAGATTTACCTGTTTGCCACTCCATGCTTCTTCTGGAATTTCATTCCCCAATGGTACCGATGGTCCCCTATGATCAAGAAAGCAGCCGTGTCAATCGCATATGCCCAGAACGTCTTCGGAAGTCCACACTTCAACCTCATACTTCTAGCCCGCTCGTTCAAAGTCCTGTTCATCCTCTCTGCAACCCCGTTGTGTTGTGGTGTGCCCTTTGGAGTCTTCTCCATGCGAATGCCATTCGCTGCACAATATTCCTTGAACTCCCCGAGCTCATACTCCCCTCCGTTATCTGACCTCAAGCACTTAAGCTTAAGTCCCGTCTGATTCTCCACCAAGGCCCTCCATTTCTTAAACACCTCGAATGCCTCATCTTTGTGTTTCAAGAAATAAACCCAGACCTTCCTTGTTGAATCATCAATGAAGGTCATGTAATATGACGCACCACCTAGAGAAGTTACCGGAGATGGTCCCCACAAATCCGTGTGAACCAGTTCTAACTTGCTTCCCTCAAAGCCCTACCTGTCCTCGAGAAATTACTTCTCGCCTGTTTGCCAAATACACAATCTTCGCAGATCCCTACGTCGACTGTCTTCAAACCCGGTAGTAGTCCCTTTGAACAAAGTATCTTCATCCCCTTCTCACTCATGTGACCCAATCGACAGTGCCACAAATCAGTATCACCCTTGGCTGACGCCACCGCGATACTATCCTTGGTGTTATTCGACAAATACAATGTCCCCTCCTTATTACCCCGAGCGATCTCAGAATCCTCCTTGGTAATAACCCAGTTCCTGCAGCCGAATGTTACCTTGTAACCTTCTCGTCCAACTGCCCAACTGATAATAGGTTCTTTTTCAAACCCGGAATGTGCCTGACCCCGTTCAGATGTAAGACCTTCCCGTCCGATGCTCCTATTCTGACATCCCCCTTCCCCTTGATTTCCAAAGGCTCGCCATCCGCCAGATAGACCTTACCGAAATCACCGGAAGTATAATTTTCCATCTCTTCTGCATGCCCGCAAGAGTGGAATGATGCCCCCGAATCCAGCACCCATGATTCTAGTGCACTACTAACACTCAGAACCAGTACATCATCACCTTCGACTGTCACATTCACCGAATTTCCCCCACGATTGGGACAATCCTTGTTGTAGTGTCCTAACGCCTTGCAATGATAACACTGCACCGATCCTTTCGTAAACCCTTGGTTTATCTCTGATCTCCACGGCCTTGCCCTTACCACCCACTACGTTTCTCTTGATTCAGTTCTCCCTTATTGCTAGTACCCGGCCTTCCCCTGCTAGTAGTAGCTAAGGCCGATCCCGAAGTAGACTATGTCCCCAACTTCTTCAAAGGATTTTCCTCGCCCAACAAGAAATCTTTAACATCATCATACTTCAACTTGTTCTTACCCGCTGAAGCATTGATCGCTGTCACCGTTCCGCTCCAACTTCCTGGTAAAGACGCTAGCAACAAGCACGCATGAACCTCATCATCAAACGTAATATCCAGCGCAGTCAATGAGTCTATAACATCCATAAACTCATCGATGTGCTTAGCTAAGGATCCTCCCTCTTGCATCTTGAGACTACCCATCTTGCGTATCAAATCAACCTTGTTTGCAGCAGATGGAGTTTCAAATCTCTCAGTAAGATAATCCAATAGCTCCTTTGTGGTCTTCGCCTTCTTGGTAGTCTTCGCGATCCACTTTGACAAAGTAGATCTAACCACCCCTAGGGCCTTCCGATCCATGAGATCCCAATCTTCTTGCTTTTCTCCTTCCGGTTTGACACCCTTTAGAGGCTTGTAGAGATCTTTGTTGTACAAAAGATCCTCTATTTTCATCCTCCAAAACCCGTAGTCAGAACCATCAAATTTCTCCACTGCTTGTTTGTCCTTGCCCATTCTTGATTGCTTGACAACACCCAATCGCTTGATAAACCAATCTTACGATTAACCCTGATCTCCAACCAGAGCTCTTGATACCAGTTGTTGTGGATATGGCCCTCAACTACCCAAGCAAATCACAAGAACAATAAAAGCACACAAACAAAGCACAAGAAATCAAAGCAAGAAAAGACACAGAAATTGTTTACCCAGTTCGTCAATATGTTTGACTACGTCTGGGGCACTACCAAGCCAGGATCTTGCACTATAATATGTTAAATCTGAGTTACAATGAGTTTGGGGGCGGAACATTGCTTAAATATAAGCCCTGGAATAAGATCTAAACCTAAACAAATAAGGAGTCCCGAATTCCCGTCAGCGGACCAGGCGCCCGCCTGGCCTACCCCAGGCGCCCGCTCGTTGTGGATTTTCCGAAGTCCCAACCTTCTGTCCAAATAAGCGCCCGCCTGCTATGGCCCGAGCGCCCGCTCGCTCCTCCGCCTGGAGTTCTTCCCTTTGTTCCTTTGAGGATCTCTACTCCAACACTGACTACCATCATCATCACCTTGCTTTTCCTCATCTTCACGGTCACTTTCTGTACAACTACGAACAACCTCAACTTCTGAACCACTTGAAGACTCCTCTTTGTGAATACGTTTGTTTGAATTTGGAATATTCATAGTAACATTAAAATATGAGAGTCGCCACGCCGTTTTAGTTATAGCCAAAACATTGAGAAAAAGCATGTTTAACGGGTTCGGGGGTCAAATTACAACAAGAGAAGAATATTGGACGTTATCACTCCTATTGCCCGAATGATCGGTCTTTCTATCATGATGAATGTGTTAGTAGTGTGTTAGTGTTTGAGACCGGATCCGAAGATTGCCTACGTTCCTCTCAATGTGAGAAGCTCAGGTCAGCGTAGTTCGCAGAGAATTAGAATAGGCAGAAGAATCGGGATCATGTATAATGAGGGGGGAATTACCTAAAGATTAGGGTTTAGAAGTAGTTCCTAGATCATCCTCGGGTTGATGAACCCTCGATCATCATCGGCTATGAAATAACATGTAATTATGAAGATCACAACCCTAAATATAGCATAAATAAGGTTTTAATCTAGAATATGATGAATATGCGAAGAACATATTATGAACGTATGAATGTGCATGCAAATAATATGAATAAAGATGTTAGGAACATGAATACTATGAAGAACACATGAATAAACATATCCAGAATATGAATATTATGAAGAGCACATGAATAAACATATTAAGAATATGAATATTAAAGATCTACATTAGAAATAATGCAAGAACATGAAGAAAAGTTAGAAAACTTACCTTTGTTGGCAAGAAATAACCTTGGATCTTCTTGGGATTCTTGAGAGTGTTTTTGGAGGCTTGAATGACTTGATTTGGGAGCAAAATCGTCACTTGTGAGCTCTCAATTCGGATCCCCCTAAACCAATAGCATGAGATTGGTTTATATAGTAAACTGAGGGGAAGATCTGATGGTCCAGATCATCCGGGGCGAAAGTAGCCGCGTGGCCAATATTGAGGGCGGCGGCGAAAGTGGCCGCGTGGCCAATATTGAGGGCGGCGGCGAAAGTGGCCGCGTGGCCATCGTTGCGCGCTGACTTGAAATTCAAGCTAGGGTTTTACTGTTCATACAAGGCAACCCTAAATGTCCATATTTAATGTTTTCTAGAACATTGAGCTATTTTTGGGAATCCGGGACAAGTCTTTGCAAGGTTTCTAATTCCTATAAAGTCCTTGTATATTTGGGAAAGCCCTAATAAACTCATTTTCAGATCGGGTACTAACAGTAGCCCCTCGGCGACGCTTCTTGCAAGGCAATGGAGGGTCGACGATAAAAATAGGAACCGTTCTGAAACATGAGTTTCAAAACAGAGGAAAGGTAAGGGAACGGCTGAACCTTGGCAGGCGACCTACGTATCCGCGGGGGAATCAAGCCAAACGTAGTTCAAATCTGATGGGGAAATTGGGAAGGACTGTCCTCTGATGGGGGCAACGTCTTCTGCTGGGGAAAATGCACCTGCTGGGGACAATAGATGACCATGTCGGTCGGGTGGCTGAACCTTTTCAGGTTTCCTACGTATCCTTGGAGGAATCAAGCCGGTCGTAGTTCAGAGGGATTAGGGAAAAACGAGCCATCGGACTTCTGCTAGGGATAATAAACCTACGGGCACTATCCTGTATGAAGAACGAACATTCGTTAGGAAATGAAGTTATTTGGGAAAATTAAAGACTACGTTGTCTAAATAATCCCAAGATGGAATGGTAAACGCAATCAGGATCGCCAGGGTTCCTGCCGATCGCGCTAAAGTAATAAATGATGGATCTCTCGCGAACAGAAACGCCGAGGCTTCTGCCAACCACGATTGATCTAGGATGCGTATGTTATAGAGGCGCCGAAGTCTCTACAATCATACGAATCCTAAAATAGATGCTGGATCGCTCGCAAACAGAAACGTCGAGGCTTCTGCCCATCGCGATCGATCTAGGATGCGTATGTCATAGAGGCGCCGAAGTATCTACAATCATACGAATCCTAAAATAAATGCTGGATCGCTCGCAAACAGAAATGCCGAGGCTTCTGCCCATCGCGATCGATCTAGGATGCGTATGTCATAGAGGCGCCGAAGTCTCTACAACCATTCGAATCCTAAGCAAATATTAGGAAGTGCTAAAATAATAGATGTTGGATCTCTCGCAAACAGAAACGCCAAGGCTTCTGCCCATCGCGATCGATCTAGGATGCGTATGTCATAGAGGCGCCGAAGTCTCTACAACCATACGAATCCTAAGCAAATATTAGGAAGTGCTAAAATAATAGATGCTGGATCTCTCGCAAACAGAAACGCCGAGGCTTCTACCCATTGCGATCGATCTAGGATGCGTATGTCATAGAGGCGCCGAAGTCTCTACAACCATACGAATCCTAAGCAAATATTAGGAAGTGCTAAAATAATAGATGATGGATCTCTCGCAAACAGAAACGCCGAGGCTTCTGCCCATTGCGATCGATCTAGGATGCGTATGTCATAGAGGCGCCGAAGTCTCTACAACCATACGAAACCTAAGCAAATATTAGGAAGTGCTAAAATAATAGATGCTGGATCTCTCGCAAACAGAAACGCCGAGGCTTCTGCCCATCACGATCGATCTAGGATGCGTATGTCATAGAGGCGCCGAAGTCTCTACAACCATACGAATCCTAAGCAAATATTAGGAAGTGCTAAAATAATAGATGCTGGATCTCTCGCAAACAGAAACGCCGAGACTTCTGCCCATCGCGATCGATCTTGGATGCGTATGTCATAGAGGCGCCGAAGTCTCTACAACCATACGAATCCTAAGCAAATATTAGGAAGTGCTAAAATAATAGATGCTGGATCTCTCGCAAACAGAAACGCCGAGGCTTCTGCCCATCGCGATCGATCTAGGATGCGTATGTCATAGAGGCGCCGAAGTCTCTACAACCATACGAATCCTAAGCAAGTATTAGGTGAAGAATGGAAATTTTAAGAGGCTTCCCGTACCCAAAGGTAATGAATATTAGTCAAAATAGTGCTAAGGGCACCTGAAATGAACAAAGGGGAATGTACTAGGGGTAAAACTGAAATTTTGCATGTGGAGGCAAAGATGATGGATTGTTATGAAGTCGCAAACGGGATGAACTCTCGGGGAGTCACAAAGGTGATAGACTCTCGGGGAGTCACAAGGGTGACGGACTCTCGGGGAGTCACAAAGGTGATAGACTCTCGGGGAGTCACAAAGGACTCTTTGGTGAGTCACAAGGGCAAAGGACCCTTAGGGAGACGCGAAGGAGATGGACTCTCGGGGAGTTGCTAAACATGATATGGGTTCCGCTTATCCTAATTTAGGAGGGAATGAGGCTACGAGCCATTGAGACCAAGGTGTTAGGTAAGGGACATTTTTCTTGGTTGCCTAGAGGTAGGACCTAAGGCTTTTAAGGAAATGGAATAAGGAAGATGGTGATCTCCTAATCTTGAGATAGGGATGCCAAAGATGTCATGGCGTCTTGGGCTTTAGATTATGTCTTGGAGATAATGTGGGTTTCCTAGGCTTACAGGCTAGGGATTGGAGTTCATTTAAGCATGAGGAGAGTATTCTATCCTAGGCTTAGTGCTAGAGCTTGGAAAGGTTGAGGTTTGGGAACTTCCTAGATGTTAGGGTTTCGAACAAAGGTTTGGAAACTGGCGTTTTAAGGACCATGACTCTCCTAGGTTTAGGACTAGGGCCTAAGAATTTCCTAGGTCTAGGAGGCTAGGGCTTGGAGTTGTGGTAGGCTCAGAGGTAGCAAAGGCGTTGGCTTTTAGACATAAGGCTGGGAGTTGGAAAGGTTGTGACTTCCTAGGCTTGAGACTAGGGACCGCTGAAAAGGGATTGATTTTGTGGAGGGTTTACTAAGCTTGATGTTAGGGTTCACCGTTTTCCGGGATTGGTGACTATGGCTTGGAAATATTCGCGGTAACCTAGGCTTTAGGCTAGGTTTTAAGGTTAAGGATTGTAAACTTCCTAGGTTTTGAGACTAAGATGAAGGAATTTCCTAGGTCTAGGACTAGGGTTTGAAGGGAATGTTGAACCCTAGGCTCAATGATAGAGTTTAGTGAGGATATAGTCTCCTAGACCCTGCGGCTAGGGTATAGAAAGAGTGCGACTACCTAGGCTTGAGGCTAGGGTTTGGAGCGAATGCGACTACCTAGGCTCGAGGCTAGGGTTTAGAGCGAATACGGCTTCCTAGGCCTGAGGCTAGGGTTGATTAAGTTTTGGACAGGGCATTGTATCCTAGGTTTTGGACTAGGGTTCAATAAAACGGAGAATTGAGATTGTAAATTTCCTAGGTTTCGAGACTAGGGTTTTGGGAATTTGGAAATGATGTTGCATACGGGGATTTGGAAATTCCCTAGAATTTGGGCTAGGG
Organism: Campanula takesimana; assembly: GCA_026119855.1. Lineage (NCBI taxonomy): Eukaryota > Viridiplantae > Streptophyta > Magnoliopsida > Asterales > Campanulaceae > Campanula > Campanula takesimana. The sequence goes on from JAOWBW010000090.1 coordinate 1,758,622, forward strand.
TTAAAGGGGATGTTGTGGTTTCCTAGGCTTAAGGCTAGGGTTTAGAGAGGATATGTGACTACCTAGGATCAAGGCTAGGGTTTAGGAAGGGTGTAACTACCTAGGATCAAGGCTAGGGTTTAAGAATGACGTAACTTCCTAGGCTTTAGGCTAGGGTTTGAAAGGATGTAATTACCTAGGCTTGAGGCTAGGGTTCAGAGAGAATGTGATTACCTAGGTTTAAGGCTAGGCTTCGGATAGAAGGTGACTACCTAGGCTTGAGGCTAGGGTTTAGAGAGAAGGCGATTACCTAGGTTTGGGACTAGGGTTTAGAGGGAATACGATTACCTAGGTTTAAGGCTAGGCTTTGAATAGAAGGTGACTACCTAGGCCTGAGGCTAGGGTTTGTAGAGGATGAAGCAACCTACGCTGAGGATGGGGTTGAGAGAATGTGACTACTTAGGCTAAGGTTAGGGTTTGGAGACCGAAAGCATTTGAAGGTTTGTCTTGGTTTAGACCAGGCAAGTTTGAGGTCTAAGAGTGTTGCGATTTGGGGCAGGTGAGCTTGATACCTCATGGCTGGATAGGCTCGATAGGTTAGACCTAGGCTAGAGTGCTAGGGTTTAGCTAGGGTAAGACTCAGACATGTGTTAAGGAGACCGGGCCTAATGGAATGGTAGGCGTGAGATCTAGGAGATCGAAGGCTAGGTAGGGTAGCGTTGGGACATAAGGCTTTCAAGCGGGTAAGTCTTTTGTCCTAGAGAAACCGCGTTATGGGTTAGGACCAAGCAGGCTTGAGGTCGGCCAAGGAGCAACGGATTGGGATTGGATGATCCTAGTACCTAATACGCATGTCGGGCTTGGATCCTAGAGCGTTTGAAAGTTTAGGCTAGGTGCGAACCATAAGTGCGGGAAATGGTTTGGATATATGACCATGTTGGCGCTTTAGGTAAATGGATCGAGTGTCCAAGACTTTGCTTTGAGTACAATAGTGTGCCTAACAGGATTTGGTATGCTTAGGACTTAATTTTGCCTTAGAGGTCATGCGTGTGACTAAGCTCGTTTTGCAATTTTGAAGGTAGGTTAGGGATGGGACCAAAGGTGTTTAAGGACATGGGTTTTAACCTGATGGGTATTGAGATCCCTATGGTATGGCGTGGTGCGCAGGAGATCCTATGTACTTGAGCAAGGTTTGAGATTTGGACTCGTTGGGGGAGCGATGTTTGAGATCCATGGAGTTCAAGGGTGGACCTTGTAGGTGGCGAGGTTTGGACTCGGCTTGGATTAAGTAGGTTAGAGACGTAAGGGGTTGAAGGTCAGACTAGGAAGTCTTTTGAAGCTAAGGAGTGACACTAGGTTTAAGAGTGGCAGGGCCATGGTTTAGGTATGACGGTAGGTGTAGATGGCATTGTTTTGGTTGGACCGAGAAGGCTTGGGAACTAAAGGATTCTAAGGGACGAGCTCTAAGGTTATAGACTTAGAGGGTAGACAGTTTTGTGATCTAAAGGGTTTAGGAGTTGAGACCTAAGGTGTGAATCGGATATGCTAGAGACTTAAAAGGTAGGTGTTTGGTAGACTCGAATGGTCTTGGTCCCTCAGGGCTCGCTCCACAGGTTAGACTATGGGTGGACCTTAGAAGTTGGACCGAGGAGGATAAGAGAGCTATGGCTTAGACAGGGTAAGGACGAGTATGTGTTGGTAGGTTTGAGATCTAGGAGATCGGGTAGGCTCGGGACCGGTAGGTTCGGGACCTAATGGGTCACCCTAAGGATTTGGCTTTGGTTAACTGGTTTAAGGTCTGAAGTTTTGGGTAGAACCGGTTTGAGGCCGAAGGGGTCATGCTACGAACTTGAGGAAGGTCGAGCTAAGAGGTTATGATGTAACGTAGGTAAGAGTCACCGGGTAGGTTTGGGACCTAGGTAAGCCTGATCGGGTAGGCTCGGGACCTAGAGAGTTTATGGTGTAACTTAGGCAAGACTGACCGGGTAGGCTTGGGACCTAAGGTTTTGAACCAGGTAGGTTGGGACCTAAGGGTATCCTATTGTGTAGGAAATAGGGTGAAGGACCGAGTCAACTCAAGAATCACGGAGATGGGTCTCAGATGGATCGAGGATGTTTTTACAATTTTGTGGAGACCGAGCGTGCGGGTTTATAAACAAAGTGTCGGGGAGGAGAAAACTTTATGAAAGTGTTATGATCTTATACAGATGCCTTATAATTAATTATGATTCTAATCAATCCAAATAGGTCGTCGCGTGCCGAGTTTGACGATGAGGGGTGCCCTTCTTCTAAGTGTATCCTTGTTGACGCCTCGGTATTCTCTGGGAAACCACATAGTCGACCCTTTCTGTTAGGGAAGCCCCAGTTCGATAAGGGTGTAGAGCGGGGTATCCTACCTCCTTTAAGACGCACCCTTTTTTCTGCCTAGACCGCCCTTTCGGGTTTTCAATCTAGAGGGCATCTCTTTTGCGTCATCTCTCTTTTTTTTTTTTTTTTTTTGAAAATCATTCAGTCGACTCAAAAAAGGAAAAATAATTGTTTAAACATGCGGGGGCATTTTGGTGATAGTGAGAGGGAGAGAGAGATAGTACTCGCATTTTGACTCTTCGGACAATTGAGTGTATATAAAAGGAAGGAAGCCCCTGCTTGACAGAAAGTAAGTGTTTAGCTCTTTCCTAGATTGTAGAATAGAAGACTTGTCGAGACATTTGAAAATTGTTTTATTCAGGATTCTCATTTGATTGCTCGAGAATGGACCTCGTTGATTAGTTGATGAGTTATGGTTAATTAGTAAACAAGTAGCCTCAAATTAATAAATGTTTTGATCAATTGTGAGTGAAGAAGTCAGGAGTAGAAATATGGGGGAAGAGAGAAGAGAAAGAAAATTGGCTCGAGGTGGGTTGTGTATATTTTGGACCAAACCGGGAGGTTGCCTACGTTCTCCTCAATGTGACAAGCTCAGGTCCGCGTAGTTCGGGGGAGGCCCGGATGATGATGAAGTTGGGGTTTGAGTATGAGGTTCATTTGTCGCGATAGGTTGCTCCGTTGTAGCTTGTTGCTTTGGATTGCTTCATTGCAGCTCATTGCGGTGGATTGCTCCATTGTAGTTGTCATGGCTGCTGCTACCGCGTTAATCTTCTTTGTAGGGAAAGAAAGAAAAATAGAACATTTGAAGTGAAAATAAAATGGGACTTTTACTTTTCTATGGTGATAGCCCCATCTATTTTTCTTTAATTTTTTTTTTATTCTATCTCTTTGTGCACACCCTTTTTTTTTTTTTTTTTTTTTTTTTGCCTAGGCCGCCCTTTCGGGTTTTCAACCTAGCGGGCTTCTTTTTGTGCAATGCTCTAACTTTTGCCTAGGTCTCCCTTTTGGGTTTCAACCTAGCGAGCCATATATTTTTATATTTGTACATGAAACATTGGGCACGACGAGCCCCTGGTTCGTTTTCGCATTTGTTGACTGCGAAGTAGCTTCCTTATAGTTCAAGCGGCTTTTTGCTGGCGGCGGGCATCGTAGCCCCTTGTCCTTCATCGACGAAGCTCCATCAGATCGTCACGTGGCACCTATGAATGGTATAAACAACTTCGTGCACTTGGCATTTGCGATGGAATACAGACAACCTCAGTGTATCGGCATGTAATACTCATGAATGGGAGAAACATCCCTCTTGAATCGTGGCAGCATGGGTGCCTGATGATGAGCAACCGCAGTCTATTTCTTTGCATGACCATGTGGAAAAGGGGTTTAATGGTGAGACGGGAGGTGTATGGGAGAAGGTGTATGGAGAGAGTGTTCGTGAAGAATGTACACGGGGTGGGTGTATAGCGGGTATTATATGGATAGGTACAGGGGGAAGTGTATATAGAGAGTGTATGGGGGTAGAATGTAGAGAGAAGAGAAAGTGATTCGTTCATCCCAATTGATCGAAGCATTTGTTATTTTAAGATTAATCGTTTACTTAATTATGTGAATGGTTTATGGGTCCATTTACCTTTTAATGAGTCGTCATTAATGAGTAAGATTAAGATTAATTCATCATATAAAGATATAGCAATCAAGCGAAAATGGTGAATAAGACAATTTTCATGGAATTGATTTATGCAAGATTATGTCTCAAGTCTAGAGAGAAAAAAAATAAAGACTCTTTTATTATTTGAAAGAAAAACGACTAATCCGGGGTGGACTTTTACTTAAAGAAACAAAAATCATCCAAGGTGGACTTTTGACTAAGGACACTCTAGAACCTACGAAGACTGAATGACCCTTTTCTTTTCTTTTATTTAAAGGAGGTAGCCCCAATTTCCTCTTTTGCCCATGCCCATGTATTCCGTTGGCGGGTGATGACTCCGCTGTTAATGAGGCTTTGAATCTTTCTCCTCAATTGGAGGCAATCTTCGGTGTCATGTCCAATGTACTGGTGGTATTGGCAGTGTTTGGAGGGATCCAAGCCTTGCTTCACCCTACTTGGTTCATAATTGAACAAAGGAGACAACTTGCCGGCTTGAACTAGACTTTTGAAGAGTTTTCCCAAGTCATCGAATTCGCGCTCGTCCTTCCTTTCACGAACTGTCTTTGAGGGTAATTTAGGTACTGGCACCCCTTGCTGATGAGTAGTCATAGGGGGGCATCCCGACGGGGACAGTCTGTGATGGCCCATACATTTGAGGAGCGTACGGGTGTTGAAATTGAGCAAGAGGGAGAACTCGGCCGAGGTAATCATAAATGCAATAAATATCAGAGTGAAGGCGCTTCTCGGTGTCCTTTAGAGCCTTGCACATCTCCTTTTGGAAGCGGTCGACTTGCTTGAGGAGGACAGTCTCAAAGTAGGCTTCTTGTTCGTCGAGAGCGGTCTGGAAGAGGGTTGCTTGCTCGTTGAGGATGGTCTCGAAATGGAGCGCTTGCTCATTGAGATCAGTACCGGTGTAGAGGATTGTCTCGGGATCTTGGGTAGCAGCTTCAGTTGCAACTTCGATGTTCCTTGCAGCCGACATGATGCAGAACTCTATGTCATGAAAGAATTAGACTCGTATTTAATGATAAGGCATCGTTATAAAAATCATTTTTTGGAAAAGAGTCGGTCTCCACATTTTTGAAATGCATTTTGGTAAAAAATTGAAAGTTTGACCGGGCCGAAGTTGCCTACGTTCCCCTTATCATGAGGGAGAGGTCCCACACAATAAGAGGCTCAGGTCACCGTAGTTCGAATCAAGTTAGACTTTTAAAAAGAGGTGAGAGATGACCATAGGGGTCAAAAAGAGGGAGATGACTCGGTCTTTGGTCAAGCATGGGTGAGGAAGACCTATAGGAGTTGGTTTTGATTGAGTAGGGTATGGTTTGACCTAAGGTTTGACCTAAATTTGACCTAAGGTTTGACCTAAGGTTTGAGACAAGAAGTGGTTCAAGCTAGGATGCGACGATAATGGTGGGTTGACCTAGATGGGTAAAGGATAGGTCGACCTAAATGAGAAGGGGTTGGATTGACCTATATGGTGAATGAATCAAGATAGCGGGTTGTAGCGGTTTGCCTACAGGATGATCTAAGCGGGATGGACATGGTTTGACCTAAGCGGGTCTAAGGTTGACTTATTCGGGTTGGTAGACTAAGGAAGGTTAGAGATTGACCTAGATGGATCCAAGATAGGTAAGTCGACCTAAGCGGGTCACGGGGTGACCTTGACGGGTCAAAGGTGAAGGGGTAGTTTTAACCTAAGACGGACAAGTTGACCTAAATGGGTCAAGGATGGTGTGTGGACCTAAACGGGTTGACCTAGGTTGGTCTGGACGACGGTGGGTCAAATAATGACCTAGGTGGGTCAAGATGATGGTTTGACCTAAGCGGGTTAGGACCAAAGGTAATTGGGTTCACCTATGGAATCAAAGATTGACCTAAGAGGTCGAAGGTGATTGGGTTGACCTAGGAGGTCAAACGTTGACCTAAGAGGTCAACGGGTGATAATGTTGACCGAGGGGTCCAAGGGTAGACCTAAGAGGTCAAAGGTGGATGAGGTTGACCTAAGAGGTCAAAGGCGGATGAGAATGACCTATGGGGTCAAAGGTTGACCTAGGAGATCGAAGGCGATAGGGTTGACCAAGGGGGTCAAGGGTAGACCTAAGAGGTCAAAGACGGATAAAGTTGACCTATGGGGTCAAAGGTTGACCTAGGAGGCCGAGGGGTGACCTAAGAGGTTGAGGGTGATAAGGTTGACCTAGGAGGTCAAGGGTAGACCTAAGAGGTCAAAGGCGGATAAAGTTGACCTAGGGGGTCAAAGGTAGACCTAAGAGATCAAAGGTTGGTACGGTTGACCTAGGGGGTCAAAGGTTGACTTAAACGGATAAGATTGACCTAGGGGGTCAAAGGTTGGCTTAAGAGGTCAAAGGGTGGTAAGGTTGACCTAGGAGGTCAAAGGTTGACTTAGGGGGTCAAAGGTTGGCCTAAGAGGTCAAAGGGTGGTAAGGTTGACCTAGGAGGTCAAAGGTTGACCTAGGGGGTCAAAGGTTATTGGGTTGACCTAGGAGGTCAAAAGTTGACTTAAGAGGTCAACGGGTGATAATGTTGACCGAGGGGGTCCAAGGTTGACCTAAGAGGTCAAAGGTGATAAGGTTGACCTAGGAGGATGAGATTGACCTAGGGGGTCAAAGGTTGACCTAAGAGGTCAAAGATGATTATGTTGACCTAGGGGGTCAAAGGTTGACGTAAGAGGTCGAAGGCGGATGAGGTTGACCTAGGGGGTCAAGGGTAGACCTAAGAGGTCAAAGATGATAAAGTTTACCTAGGGGGTTAAATGTGAAAAGGTTGTCCTAGGATGTCAAGGGTTGACCTAAGAGGTCGAAGGTAAATAAGTTTAACCTAGGGGGTCAAAGGTGATAAGGTTGACCTAGGAGGTCAAGGGTTGACCTAAGAGGTCGGAGGCGGATAAAGTTGACCTAGGCGGTCAAGGGTTGACCTAAGAGGTCAAAGGTGGATGAGGTTGACCTAGACGGTCAAGGGTTAACCTAAGAGGTCAAAGGTGGATAAGGTTGACTTAGGAGGTCAAAGGTTGGGAAGGTTGACCTAGGCGGCCGAAGGTTGACCTAGGAGGTCAAAGGTAGATCAAGTTGTCCTAAGAGGCCAAAGGATGGTGGGATTTTGACCAAAGCGGGTCGAGATGAAGGGTAGACCCAAATGGGTCGCAATGATGGGTAGGTAACCTAGATAGGCCAAGATGAGGAATTTGATAGATGGCCCAAGGGGTGAGCGATGGACCTTGGAGGTCGCCTAGATGCAATGCACATTTTATTTAACGAAAAGTTTTGCATTTATTTACATCCTAATTGGTTGGACCAAGAAGTGTCCTAATCTCTATGTGTGGGTTGACACGGGTAAGGTAAAAGGTTCCCACCGCTCGCGGAACGTACACGGTGAGTGGAGTAGACGAGTGACTCGAAAAAGAGGGCGACAGTAGCGCACAAATTCCTGCACATCGAATACTCCGGGTAATGGGGACCTGTGCAGTGCTGACACGGACTAGTGGTAGTGTGTGGTAAAAACTAATTCTTTTTTAGGGAGAAAAGAGAGAAGTTTTAATGTTAGGATGATGCAAATGCAATGCATGAGAGAGAGAGAGCGAGAGAGAGAGAATAATGTACAAGGGAGCAGAGCAGAGTTTTGTTTGACCCTAATACTAAGGCGAAAATAACAAAGGTACAAGGATACAAGGTACAAGGTACGAGTATTAACATGGCGGAGTGCGCGGGTGTATGTGTAAACATGGCTTAACTGTAGGGAGCACGTGAAAACATGGCAAGTGTGCATGTGTAAACATGGCAGGTGTGTGCATGTGTAAACATGGAAAGTGTGTGCATGTGTAAACATGGAAAGTATGTGTAGGGTGCATGTGTAAACATGGCAGGTGTGTGCATGTGTAAACATGGCAAGTGTGTGCATGTGTAAACATGGCAGGTGTGTGTAGGGTGCATGTGTATACATGGCAGGTGTGTGTAGGGTGCATGTGTAAACATGGAAAGTGTGTGCATGTGTAAACATGGCAGGTGTGTGCATGTGTAAACATGGCAGGTGTGTGTAGGGTGCATGTGTAAATATGGCAGGTGTGTGTAGGGTGCATGTGTATACATGGCAGGTGTGTTAGGGTGCATGTGTAAACATGGAAAGTGTGTGCATGTGTAAACATGGCAGGTGTGTGCATGTGTAAACATGGCAGGTGTGTGCATGTGTAAACATGGCAAGCATCATGAAGTGACGAAAGTTAGACCCACTAAGTTTGAAAAAGTTTCAAAGCAGTCCCCAGCAGAGTCGCCACTGTGAATACGTTTGTTTGAATTTGGGATATTCATAGTAACATTAAAATATGAGAGTCGCCACGCCATTTTAGTTATAGCCAAAACATTGAGAAAAAGCATGTTTAACGGGTTCGGGGGTCAAATTACAACAAGAGAAGAATATTGGACGTTATCACTCCTATTGCCCGAATGATCGGTCTTTCTATCATGATGAATGTGTTAGTAGTGTGTTAGTGTTTGAGACCGGATCCGAAGATTGCCTACGTTCCTCTCAATGTGAGAAGCTCAGGTCAGCGTAGTTCGCAGAGAATTAGAATAGGCAGAAGAATCGGGATCATGTATAATGAGGGGGGAATTACCTAAAGATTAGGGTTTAGAAGTAGTTCCTAGATCATCCTCGGGTTGATGAACCCTCGATCATCATCGGCTATGAAATAACATGTAATTATGAAGATCACAACCCTAAATATAGCATAAATAAGGTTTTAATCTAGAATATGATGAATATGCGAAGAACATATTGTGAACGTATGAATGTGCATGCAAATAATATGAATAAAGATGTTAGGAACATGAATACTATGAAGAACACATGAATAAACATATCAAGAATATGAATATTATGAAGAGCACATGAATAAACATATTAAGAATATGAATATTAAAGATCTACATTAGAAATAATGCAAGAACATGAAGAAAAGTTAGAAAACTTACCTTTGTTGGCAAGAAATAACCTTGGATCTTCTTGGGATTCTTGAGAGTGTTTTTGGAGGCTTGAATGACTTGATTTGGGAGCAAAATCGTCACTTGTGAGCTCTCAATTCGGATCCCCCTAAACCAATAGCATGAGATTGGTTTATATAGTAAACTGAGGGGAAGATCTGATGGTCCAGATCATCCGGGGCGAAAGTGGCCGCGTGGCCAATATTGAGGGCGGCGGCGAAAGTGGCCGCGTGGCCAATATTGAGGGCGGCGTTGAAAGTGGCCGCGTGGCCATCGTTGCGCGCTGACTTGAAATTCAAGCTAGGGTTTTACTGTTCATACAAGGCAACCCTAAATGTCTATATTTAATGTTTTCTAGAACATTGAGCTATTTTTGGGAATCCGGGACAAGTCTTTGCAAGGTTTCTAATTCCTATAAAGTCCTTGTATATTTGGGAAAGCCCTAATAAACTCATTTTCAGATCGGGTACTAACACTCTTTAGTTGCCTCACTGTCAGATTCATCTCTAAGTGAGTAGACTTGTCGTGCAACAATGGGCTTCAGTTTCTGATCAACCTTTTTCAAAGTGGGAGCAACCTCAACCACATTTTCAGTAACATCAGGAGGAGAGCCAGTTGGAGTAAACACTGGAGATGCGGCAGGCTGAACAACAACCTTGGCCTTCTTGATTACTTTGACAGGACTCAAAGAGTAAGTTCTCTTCTTCTCCCCCTGAAATGTTGCGGTCAAAGGGGTTTTGGATTTGATAACAGATGGGGCGGTAGGTTTGGAAATCTTAGATTTATTAGGTTTTGATGGTACGGCAAGCGACCTTAGTGGAGCGGTCGACTTGTGAGGAGGGGAAAGAGAGTAAGTAGATGGTTCCTTGAATTTGATACCAAAAGCAACCAAAGATTTCTTAGCGGCAGGTTCAACAGCAATGCCCTTGCCTTTGCCTTTGCCTTTGACCGAAGCGGCAGGCAATGATTCCTCGTCATCGTCATCATCTTGTTCTGAACTAGCGGCAGACAGTGAATGCTTCTGTTTAGAAGGGGACTCATAAGGCTCATGAGGATCCTTAGCCAGGTAGGATTTGTAGAGAGTATTACCAAACCGAAAGCGGAAGTTGGTCTTCATTGTGGAACGGGTAAAAAGTTTGTTTTTGGATATAGGTAGAAGGAGTTCGCGGTTCTTCGCAATTACTTTGCGGATCTCTTTGATGTGGGTTAAGAGAAAGGTGATGAAGTGACTGTGGGAACGGTACTTGATCTTCCCCTTGTCATTTGCTTTGTTGAAGGCAACAATGTTTTCCTTTATCGCATCGTAGATTATTTGACACTAGTCCATATTCTTGCCCAGATTAATCGCTGCAGAAAGGGTCCACTGAGTTGTGTTCAGATTTGCTTGGTTGCCGGTCTTGCAATTGATAGAATGGCCAACCAGATGACTTATATGGTACATAACCTCATCAAATTCCTTTCGAGGAACTTTGGTGACATGAGTGTGACCAACCAATCGTTTCGCAAGTGCCTTGAGTTCATCATCAGCTACGGTCGTGGCATAAGTAACACTAGCTGTCTTTTTTATCCCAAGGACCTCACTAATATTAACGACGTCCAAAGTCATTTCAATGCCTTCTATATCTGCATGAAATAACTTCACCATCTTGCCCGATTTTCTTCGACCGAACTCCTCTGATGTGGTCGCAAATAATTGATCCACAAGAGCTGGGACATGAAAGTCTTGATCGAATGTGAAGAAAGGTAGTACTCCTATTCTTTCAAATCTTTTAATGAGGTTTCTTTTAATAGCATCCTCTTTTAAGTCCTCGAGGTCCATTAAAAGACCAGGTAGGAAATGATTGGATTTCTAAGATGAAGGAATGAGAGAGGATGATTTATTGAGTGATTTTTTAGTTGGAGCCATGAATTTGTATAGAGAAATAGAGAGAGAGGCGGATAAGATAGAGAGAGTTTAGAGAGAGAGAGAGAGAGTGTCTTAGAGAGAGAAAGAGTCAGAGAGTTGTGGGAAGAAAGATGGTGGGAAGGGAGTATATGGGCGGTTATGGGAAGTGGAGAAGTGGAAAAGTGGGGGGGGGGGTTACCTCTGCAGATCAGATTTGGCAGAGAAAAGAGTCTTTTTGTCTCTAAGTGAGAGCCAATGACGGCGGAGCAATAATATAATAATGATTTGAATTAAATAAAAGCGAGGGAAAGATGAAAATTACCTTAATACCCTTAAAGTCAAATCATCACAACTCTTAAATATCTCTAAGATTAGAATACTTACCTGGAATCCTATGGTGCGGTAAGGAGAGATAGTGGTAACCATATGTGTTCGGTCGCCAACTTGTGAACTCGACCGTGATTAATGCGGTAAGGCTTCTACAAAGCAGTAAACTCATGTTATCATTTTCCCATGCAGTCAGGCATTATACAGTAGGCATGAATGACATCATTGATCTCTTGCGGTCGACCATTAGCGGTCGACAGATGTTTGCGGTCGATACAGTTTCCGTATACTAAGTACCTACTAATTATTGAAAAAACTTAGAGAAACCAAAACATTAGCACAAAAATCAGAAGGACTAGATATTAAAGTTCAAGCATACCCATTTATCCTCTGAGAAACCTAAATCTCTTAAAATCCAGAGCCTTGGTGAGAATGTCAGCAATTTGATTGTCAGTACTCACATTCTCTAGATGAATGTTACCTTTTTCAACATGATCCTTGAGAAAATGGTATTTGATATCAATGTGTTTGGTCTTCGAAGGCATGACAGGGTTGTTGGACACAGCAATGTTAGATGTATTATACAATAGATTGGACAATTTTCTTCTTTAATTCCGTAGTTGACCAATTGTTGTTTCATCCAAAGCACTTGGCAGAAGTAGCTATATATTCAGCTTCAGTGGTAGATACGGAGACTGAGGCTTGTTTCTTGCTTGCCCATGAAACGAGTCGATTTCTAAGGAAATGACAAGTCTCACTTGTTCTTTTCCTGTCAATTGTACATGCTGCATAGTCTGCATCTGAGTAACCTATAAGATCAAAATTCGAATCTTTGGAATACCAAAGTCTAAGGTTATTAGTCCCAGATAAATATCGAATAATACGTTTTACAGCAATAAGATGTGCTTCTCTAGGATCAGCTTGATAGCGAACACAAATGCAAACACTAAACATGATATCTGGCCTACTAGTAGTTAAGTATAGGAGAGAGCCAATCATACCTCGGTACAAAGTTTGACCAACCTTCTTACCTTTCAAGTCTTTATCCAACTTGTTACCAGTAGCCACAGGAGTGTCGTATGCCTTTGCATTGTCAAGTCCAAATTTCTTTATGAGATCTTTGGTGTACTTTGCTTTGTTGAGGAAAATGCCTTCAGCGCATTGTTTAATTTGTAGCCCAAAGAAGAATGTTAATTCTCCCATCATGCTCATCTCAAATTTGCTTTTCATTAGCTTCTCAAAACGCTTACACAACAATTCATTAGTAGAACCAAAAATAATATCATCGACATAAATTTGAACAAGTAAAGTATGATCATGATATTTAGCAATGAATAAAGTTGAGTCGATCTTACCACGCTTAAAACATTTTTTTAGAAGAAATTTAGATAGAGTATCATACCATGCCCGTGGAGCTTGTTTTAGTCCATACAATGCCTTTTGAAGTTTGTAGACATGATTTGGAAATTTGAGATCTTCAAATTCGGGCGGTTGAGCAACATAGACAGTTTCTTAAAGTTCGCCGTTGAGAAATGCACTCTTCACATCGATTTGGTAAAGCTTGAATTTTTTGTAAGAGGCATATACTAAAAATATCCTTATAGCTTCAAGTCGTGCACGGGGCAAAGTTTTCATCATAATCAATGCCTTCTTCTTATCTATATCCTTGAGCAACCAACCTAGCTTTGTTTTTTATGATGTTCCTATTCTCATCCATCTATTCCTAAACACCCACTTTGTACCAATCACTCCTTGATCCTTTGGTCTTGGAACTAAGTCCAAACTTTACATCTTTCAAATTGGTTGAGATCTTATGCATAGCAACAATCCAACTTGAGTCTTGGAGTGCTTCATCAACTT
>JAOWBW010000090.1:1771778-1808943 GCA_026119855.1 Campanula takesimana
CGTCCTAAAAGGTCCCATGTTCCTGTCCTGGTAAACTATGTGTAGGTATGCTTAGGACATGGTGATGTTCCTACTGGCAACATCAACAAATGACTTGTTGAATTGCTTTTATTGATGTCTTTATGAACAATATCATGAAGACTCGCTCTTTGCATTTGTAGAAATCATGTCGTGATCCCAAAGCTCCCTGCAGTGCTCTGCCCCCAAAACTTCCTGTCTGCACTTTATTGTCAAATTTTAGTCTAGTTCATCAGTTAGTGAAGGAATTGCGTTTAAAGAGAGAATCCATTATTATTTAAGATGACGTTCGTGTCCATTGAGACAGAAGCAATGAGTGAAATAGTGGTCGTTAGATTCCACTTTACATCTTGGTCTGTATCTAGAGATTTGTGATGACAAGCGTAGGCATTAGTGCTGTGCAGTATGATATGATGCCCAGCTATCTGGATACTTATCTCTGATGTATTTGTTCCACTAATATCGTTCAGTTTGACAACATGGATGCACTTTCTGCCATAAACTGGTATGTGCATAACTAGATATTGCTGCACAAACAAGAAGATTGCCTTTTTAGCCATAATTGTGGTATGTGCATAATCAGATTTTGATGCTGGATTTAGAGTAAAGAAACAAGTTCACAGTAGAGTAACAGCATTGGAACCCCTCTAACATCTTGTATGATCGTAACCTCTAGAGAATTGCAGGTGTAATTTTTTTGGTCATTACTTGATTTCAAATCCATTTGAAAATCACGGGTCGGGTCCTTTTATTTTTCTTGCTAACATAATATTAGTTAAATAGGTAAATCGGTGACTTTACTAGATCTTGGGACCAATGTGCTTGTCATATGCATGTAGGACAATGAATCGCGTATTGTTGTCCTTTTCCTCCATACGTCTGTTGTTTTTTGTGGTGGGACTTATTTCTATCTTCAGTGATGCTTCGAGTTAGCGCCTTACACTTAATTCTGCTCTACCAAAATGGAGCAACTTTGTAGGAGTAAGTATCACGATTGCTTTTGAAATGTGGTTACCTTTCATTGTCATTTTTTTTTTTATTGAAGTTGAATTCTATATAGACGTAAGGTCATCATCAAAAGCCTTCGTGTATTTTTTTTTTGTTGGAAATATTGATAGTCAACTTTTGGCATTCATTGTTGGAAAGAGATCCAAGTTTCTATTCTGAATTCCGTCCCATCCTCCATTTCAAGCATGTGGTTGTTTAAATGGTGGCTGCACAGGTTAAGTTAGGCCATGCCTAACCAATCATGTGTTGCCACATTGAGTGGGAAATTGGGATCCATATTGCTCCTTTGTACTTTCGTATTTTAATATGTAGTTTTGTACCATTATATTTCATTTTGCGCTGATTGTCAAATATGATATTATTGATTTGGAGATCAAAATATCTTTATGTACTGTAGCTGCTAAGTATGCTTACAAGGAATAGTTAGAACCCATGGGAGCTATTTTATTGTTCCATTTGATGTTTTAGCGTGCTTATTGTGTTTGTTATGCTGTATTTTTAGATTGAATATGTAAAATTACTTTCTCATATTTTGTTTGACATAGAACTGGATTCTTGATGTTAGCTAAAATGTTTACATTTCCAAAGCTAGTGAATCTTTTAGTGAACTAGTAATTGGTAGCTGTTGTGTGTTATTCAAGTGTATGCAAATGAAAATTTGATTAGCTTATTCTTTTGTCAAGGTTTTTTCATAGCTGAATTAATGTTTTCGCGTTGTATTTTCGAATCTGTATTTAATTGTAGTCTCCTAGATATTTGATTGGCATTTTTCCTGGGTCTCTTGAACAACTGCTGTTCTTTTGAGAGATATTTTCTACTACCTCCGTCCCAAAATGATCTTGCCACTTTTTCGACATTACTACGAAGGAACTTTGAGCAATAATTTTAGGTTGATTACACATATACTAATGAAATCTAAAACAAGTTTGATTATACACCATCAAAAATACTATCATTAACAAGTTTTAGATTTTCTTAGGATAATTAATTCAACCTAAAATTATTGCTCAAAGTTACTTCTTAGTGACACGAAAAAAGTGGGAAGATCATTTTGGGACCGAGGGAGAATTTCAATTGCACTAGTTCAATTGGATACCTTATACCACCATGCTGACAGTATTTTGACAACAGGAGGTGAAAGATTGTGACAAAACAATCACAAGAGATGCCGGGCCAGAAGATTGAAACCGGCCACACTGACACGTCCATGATGTGTAGCCATGGATTACTACGGGAAACGTGTGGCATCAGCATCGTCCGATTCTAAGATCAACATAATTGGTGTAAGCAGTAATTCTTCCCAGCACCTTGCTACTTGACGGGTCACAAAGCCGCTGTTTGGCAGGTTGGGTGGCCCACCCAAAGTTTGGATCGCTCCTCGCTTCCTGTTCTTACGATGGAAGTGTTATAATTTGGAAAGAAGGCAATCTAAATGAGTGGACCCAGGCTCACACTTTCACGGACCACAAATCGTCCGTCAATTCAATTGCGTGGGCCCTCACGAACTCGGCCTTTGCTAGCTTGTGGTGGTTCCGATGGAGACATTTTAGTCTACACTGCCAGATCGGACGGGGTTGGGACACTACAAGAATAGACCAAGCTCACCCCGTTGGAGTAACCTCAGTTTCGTGGGCCCTTCAATGGCACCCGGTTCACTAGTAGGTCAGGCACTTTTGAACCGGTTCAAAAGCTCGCTTCTGGTGGTTGTGACAATACAGTGAAGGTATGGAAACTGTATAATGGAACCTGGAAAATGGACTGTTTCCCTGCCCTTCAAATGCACAACGACTGGGTTAGGGATGTGGCGTGGGCCCCAAATTTGGGGTCTTCCAAAGTCAACAATCGCGAGTGCTTCCCAGGATGGGACTGTTGTAATATGGACAGTGGGAAAGGAAGGTGATCAATGGAACGGGAAGGTGTTTAATGACTTTAAGCTCCCTGTTTGGAGGGTATCTTGTCTTTGACAGGAAATCTGCTGGCTGTTGCTGCTGGTGATAACAATGTTACTTTGTGGAAAGAAGCCGTTGATGGGGAGTGGCAACAGGTAACACTGTCGAGTAATACACTGTGAGCGGAATTCTGTCTTTTTATCTCGCTGCTACTATACTGCTATTCTTGTCGTTTTCGTTTGTCAAGGACCAATCCGTTAGTTTCGTTACTTGTTTACATTTGGCTTTGGATTGTTACTTTTTGATTTTAGAGATTTATATTGTTTTTGATCTGCCCCGTATGAAGGGAGGAACTGAATATCTATCTTTTTCTTAAATTAGATACTATTTCTGTTGTTTATATATAATCTTAGAGGTTCACTGAATATATGAAGAAGGTAAAGTCAGGCTGCCACGGAGTTTTTGTTTCAATTGAGTTTATGAAAAGTGTGAATCTTGAATACAATATAAAACTTTTTTTCTTGATAAAATGATACTTATCATTTTATTTTTTTTATTTTAAATTGTGTAGAATTATTGATACAAAGGCAAGGTCTAATGTTTGAGAGAGATTCTCAGAGGTTGGTTGAAGTTTTATGTCGTTATATTTTGTTAGGAAGAGAAGACTGCTGGCGGGGTGTTATGCCGGTAATCCCGGTAACCATTGGCTAGGATCCTAGCCATCTCCTCACACCTACTGGCATTCTTGCACTGCCCTACAGTTAGAACATTATAATGGGGGAACAAAAATTTGTGTGAGACGGTTCTCGTTGAGAGAATAAATAGTTTGCCCCCTTGGACGGGGGCGGGGGGGCAGCTCATTTCTCTCTTTGAGTTCCGTTTCATGTGTGAGACCGTCTCACACAAGAATCCTCAGTTTTGTTTGTGTTCACTAAGACTTCATAATAACTGCAAGTCACACCACTCATGGTACCAAAGCCGAGCCTGAAGGTCTCTGAAAGTCAAAGTTTATTTATGTTAATTATAAAAAGTTAAAATGGGATAACCTTCCGGGACAGAAGAGTATATTTTTTAATTTAATATTTGTTATTTGTTTTATGTAAAATTGTTGAAATATCTAAGATAAAATAAATAACAACAAACATTTTATTTTTAATGAAATGATAAATAATATTCTGACAAATATTTTGATTTGGTGTAAGATTTGAAATAAGTTGTTGGAGTTTTGGAGATGGTGAAAAATATTTGGTGTTGAAGTTGCACCATTTTAAAATTTTGGTGGAGAAACTGTTGGAGATGCTCGTACCGTCGTACGATTCTTTCCTTTCTACTAGGGTAACTAAGGTTTGCATGTGTTTAGGGCTCTAGGTCCTACATTACCTTGATTTTATGGTAAAATTGACCGTACCTTCCATTCAATTATTCAAGAAAATAAGATGGAGAGGGTCCTCAAAGGAAGGGGTATTTCTCATATAATCCCTCAATCCCTCGTTCTAAAAAAAAATATGCAATAAAAAAAAAAAAAATTGTTTTCAATATTTCTCATTAGCTACTTGGGGCTTGTTTGATAATTGTTTTTTTTTTTTTTTTTGTTTCTTAGTTTTAGTGAAAAATGAAAATGGAACAAGTTGGTAGTCATTCTCATTTTTGGTAAGTGTAAAAACATCCCGACTTTATACACAATTTCAGAATTTAAAAAAAAAAAAATATTTTTTTCATTGGTGGAGGAACGTTTTCTACGGAAACACGGTCTCCGTGTAATGAGGTCTCCACTTCGAAATCCGTTAGCTACAAATTTTCAACCCTAATTATTTTCTTCGAGCGATATGCATAATCCGAAGATGAGTGATAATTTTCACAGAAAAAGATTTTCAAGTTCATTAATGAAAATAGAAGTGTTGTCCAAACAATACTTTTCCTCCATATTGGGACGAGTAGAAATAGAAATAGTTACCAAACATGTTTCTGTTTTAAATTTGGAGAAAAGAAATGAAATAGAATAAGGGAGAAAGAGAAAGATGTTTCTGTAATGGAGAAATGGAAATAATTACCAAACACCACCTTAACTTTTTCTGTACAGCTTGCTCTCTTCACTAAAAGCATGCTCTCTCTCTCTCTCTTTCTCTTTCTCTCTCTCCCTCTCTCTCTCTCTCTCTCTCCCTCCTCCCTCATTTTTATTATTTTCCTCAAAACTTTAAAATTAAATATTTTAAAATTAGAAGTCAAAAAAATAATCAAGCCATTATATTTTTTATCTTCTAAGACAAATCAAATGAATGTTCACATCATGTAGATGTAGTTTTGACAGCTTTGAAATCTATTCCATTTGTCCTTAAAATGGATGTCCAACCCAAAAAACATAAGTTTCACTAGCCCTAATCAAAAATATTAATTATTCTTTATATAACTGAGGATTTTAGTTATAGAGAAGGTTTATATCTTTTTTCAGGACATGAGTTATCCTTCTTTAAATAACTGAGAAGATTTCATTATTCACAATCTATTATTTATCAACATTGAGAGTTTTCTCAATTATGAATAACTGAATATTTCTCAGTTGTTCACAATCTACAATATATTAACAAATATCAAATCACAACAACTGTCACTTAGTGTCTAAAACTATTATTCATCTCATACAATAATGCACCAATTAGAAAATGTATTTTAGCACTATTCCCTCCCTCCCATTAATCCTACTTTTTCTTAGAAAACTTTGATAGAATTTTGACCAATAATTTCAAGCTACTTTATTCACTTAAAGGAAATCCTAAAACTTGTTACGGATACAACATTAAAAGTTATCAATAATATTTTGTTGATTTTGTGAGCATAAATAAATTAACGTGATGCTATTGAGTCAAAGCTATTTTAAAAATGTGACTATACTTATAGGATAGAGATAGAATTGCATAAGAGTGCATTTCACTAGATAACAATGTTTTTTGGTCTAGTGGTAGAGTGCAATGCTCTAAGCCTCATGACCATTGCTTAGAATCCTATGGTGGGACAATTATTTTTCATGGTGGTGTGAATTCCCCGAATCCATTGCATTTTACAGCGTACTTAGCCTTTACTAGCTTTCTAAGTTCTTGTCACATACGTTAGTTGGAAAATTTTGAAAAGGGTTGAAAAATCAAAGATAACTATTCACCCCTCTCTATAGTTATTTTTCTACCCTTGTTGTCTTTTTGGGACCAATATAAATGGTGGCGGGAGGTGGCGGAGGTGTTGGTGGAGGGAGGTGGGAGATGGTGGTAACCGTTGGTGGGTGTAGGAGAGAGGGAAAGTGGTGGCTGGCGGTGGTGAGAGAGAGAGAGAGAGAGAGAGAGAGAGAGAGAGAGAGAGAGAGAGAGTGTGTGTGTGTGTGAGAGAGAGAGAGATAGAGAGGAAGAAGTGTATGTGTGAGTTTTAGGGGAGGTTTTTTTAGTAGAGGTATTTTTGTCATTTAGAAAAGTTATAAGTGATTTCAGGGATTTTATGGTATTAATAATTCTGACATACAACTACAAAAACTGACTAATGCTTGTTTTAAGTGAGTATTTAATACGTCCTCATGACTAGGTGGTAATAATTTGTTCAAATAATCATATGAGTCAATTTTTCATCATTTAAATACTCTATTAGTCCACCCAAAAATAGTTTCTTTTAATAGTAAGTTGGGTGATTTCTGGTCAGTAAGTTGTCTATTTTATTGATAATGTTTTAATAATAAGTATTACTCTTTACGTCTCAAAGTAAAAAAAAAAATTTGAAATATTTCAGAGTAAGAGTCTCATATCTATAATAATGACAAATGATGAATAGTATATTGAATATTTTTTTAATACTTGTGTAATTACAAAGAACCAACATTTAACCAAACTCTTTTTTATCCACTTGCATATATGAATAGCGTTTTGGACATCAACTCACTAGTAATATTTACCCTCTTTTAATATATATTTTAATAAGTATGCAAATTCTTTATAGCAATCATACTCTAAAAATTGGGATTATTAATCATTTTTTTTACATCAAATACTCCCTATGTCTCGGAATGATGTTCACTCTCTTTTTTTTTGTTTTATTATGAATTAACTTTGAATAATAATTTTAAGTTAATTTAATTGCTCTTATGAAAATATAAAACTTGTTACTGATACATTATCATAAATATTATTAATAACAAGTTTTGAGATTTTCATTAGAACAATTCAATTAACCTAAAATTATTTCTCAAAATATGTTCATAATAACCTGGGTCATCCCTAACAATTTATGAGCCAAGGGCTAACAATTTATGAGCCCGAACGAAGCCAAACTAAATGCCCTTAATATTTTTAAAAAAAAATTATTAGGAAAAAATACCAAAAAGTCACTTTATAAAACTTTGATATCTAGAAAGTCTTAAAAATATTTATTCTATCTAAAAAGCCTCAAAATTATTGTTTCAATACTAAAAAATCTAAAATTTAACGATTTAATTAACGTGATTAAATTTGAGGCTTTACATAATTGATTTTTTTTCCTAAATAGCTACGTGTTGAGAATTTTCTATATATTATCACTGTCATCATTATTTAGAGTTATTATTGAAACTAAAACTTTGAATAATTTTACAAATCTATTATTAAGATTATATTTAAAATCTTATTATTATTGAAGTTATTCGTGCATTACGGGTACTACTATATACAAGGCATGAAAATTACAAGGCACGCGTAAATGACCAAAATACCCTCATATATATACTAAAAAAAAAAACAATCTTTCCCCTCCCTCCCCCATTCAACAGTCGGTTCTTCTCTCTCTCTCTCAACAGTGAAACAATCAACCGACCACCACAACACCACCACCATACACAACCATAAATGAAGACAAACAAGCTCCCTATCACCGGTGGAAAGTCCGGAGCCGCCTCTTCTAACGCCGCTCGAAAAGTAATCCTAATTTCTAAACCTAACTTTCAATTTGAAAACCCAACTTTACTTTATGCCTAAAATCGATTATATAACGCTTAAGTGTAGTTTAAACCTATCCTAAATGGTTCTAATTGTGATTTCGTAAACATAAATTGGGGTTTTTTGTTTGAATTGGATACGAATTAGTGGGTATAAAATTTGAATTGTCGGGGTGTGTTTCGTATGAACACACACGAGATACTTGCCACTACAAGAAAATCACGTATTAGCGACGGAAAAATCCGTCGGTAAAAGGGAAAATTCCGTCGCTAAACTAATTTACCGACGGATTACTGACAGACCAAATCCGTCGCTAAAAACCTCGTCGGTAAATTATAACGACGGATTTATTGGGCCGTCGTTATGTTAACGACGGAATTTTCCGTCAGCAAGCTGAGAAATGCCGTCGCTAATATAGGTAAAATGCCGACCAAATGATTGTATTAGCGACAGTGTTAACGACGGAATGTTCCGTCGGCAAGCTGAGAAATGCCGTCGCTAATATAGGTAAAATGCCGACCAAATGATTAAATTAGCGACAGAATTAACGACAGATTTTCCGTCGCTATATTATGATTTTTTTTAAAATTTTGATTTTTTTAAGTTATGACCTGTTTAAACACATCCGTCGCTAAATTTGCACATAATTTAAAAAAAAAGCATATATATATTTAAAAATATATATTAAATATATTTTTAAATATACATATATGATCAATATTTTTATTAAAATAAATTATGATGTCAGTTCATTAATATCTCTTATTTTTAAATTAGTCCTTAATATTTTAGACATTCTCAAATCAGTCCTTGATATTTCCGAAATATTAACTAGTTGCACTTTAGTCCCCTCAACTTCTCTATTACTCAATTTAGTCCTTACATATGTTTTCTTTTCAACTTTGATCCCTCATCTTCAAAAAATTCAATATAAGTTCATTATTTCCTCTCCATTCCATCCACCATATCTTATAAACCCCACCAAACACCACTGCTGCCCAAATATGAAATAAAAACATAAAAATACATTAAAAATTAAATCTAAAAAAAAAAAAACAATAAACAGTAATTTACAAAACTGAATTTTCGTCAGATTTTTCCTGATGATCATATCTCCCTTGCCTTTGATTATTTTTCCAATCGCTCCGGTGAGATGTTGCGCGTATTGCGAACATACCCCAGAAGTTTGAAGTCGATCCAACGGTTAACGAATCGGGAATATGATTTTTTCTGGGACGAATTGAAAAGTGAAAAAAACTATCGGCAGATTTTTTCTGATGATCATATCTCCCTTGCCTTTGATTATTTTTCCAATCGCTCCGGTGAGAAGTTGCGCCTAGGTATTGCGAACATACCTCAGAAGTTTGAAGTCGATCCAACGGTTAACGAATCGGGAATTTGATTTTTTCTGGGACGAATTGAAAAGTGAAAAAACTAAAATTAAAGGATGACGTCTTTGGATTAAACGCCGGTGGAAGTGGTAGCTGGTGGAGGAGAGGGAAGGAAGTGGTGAAGAGGTAGCTGGTGGAGGAGAGGGGAGGAAGTGGTGAATTTTGGTGTGAAGAGGGAGGTGGGTTCAAGAAAAATGGAGAGAAAGAAAGAAAGAAAGAAAGAAAGGAGGGGAGGGAGGCGGATGGAAGAGGAGGGTATTTGATGGGCTAGAATTAGGGTTTTGTTAGGATAAATGTGGACCATTGAATGTGTAAGATTAATGGTTCAGATCCATTTAGGAATCAATCCATGTGAATGTTTGTAAGCCAATCAAATGAGAGTGTGTTAAGATGAATTTGGTCCATTGGATATGTAAGATTAATGGTTTAGATTAATTTATGAATCAATCCATGTGAATATTTGTAAGCCTATTAAATGAAAGTGTGTTGTGTTTTTCAATTTTTTTATTATTTTTTTGAACAAATAAGTATTTGAACTTTAGTTAGTAATGAAGTTTTTTATAAAAAAATAATTTAAAACTTATTTGAGAAAATAAGTTTTTTATAAAAAAAAATGGATAAGGAAAACTATTTGGGATATTGATTAGTAGTTAATTTAAAAAAAAATACTAAAAGAAAGTTAAGAGTTTTTTAAGAAATGAAAGTATATAAAAGAAAATAGGGACAGACAGTAGCATATGATTTTTTTAATTTTAATTTTTTGGATAAAGAAAACTAGTTGAGATGTTTGTTAGTAGTGATGTTTTTCTAAAAAAAAAAAAAAGTTGCATAAAAAATGTTAAGAATTTTTAAAGAAATGAAGGTATATAAAAGAAAAAATAGGTACGGACAATAGCCATATACTCCATCCGTCCCACATATGCATACCCATACCATATACTCCCTCCGTCCCACATATACCCATACCATACCTTGTACCTATACTAGTATATTTACCCGTGCCACTGGCACGGCGACAGTATGGAAAGGAAGAAAGAACCCCATTTAATTTTGTCCACTCACATAAAATCCCTAACCTCAACTCAATTTCCTCTTTTTTGTTACCCAAACTCATCACCTTAAGGATTTTTTTTTTTTTTTTTTTTTTTTTTTTAGCATTTCTATCATGTTTTTGTATCCGTCCCTTTTTTTGGATAATCCCTGTACCAATTCGAATCAGTGAAAGCTTTCTTTTTGGAGTGGATAGGTTACATAACTACCGTGGGGAGTGGGATAGTAGGTTATTTTAGATTAATTTTAGGCCGTTAGATCATTTTCTGAGATTCAATCACAGCCACTCTTTGTAAAGCGGTTATTCTTGTTTTCTATTGTAGTATAGATATATACACACCATATACCTAAAACTATACACTTATACCCATATCGTAGTATAGTACTCCCTCCCACATTAATTAACACTAGTGGTCAACAGGACATAACTTTGACTAATAATTTAAAATAAATAATGATCCTAATAACATATTGTTGTTTGTGATGAATACATCATATATCCATATAACATATTGTTGTTTGTGATGATTCTTAATTACTTTTTAGAAAAGTAATTGAAAATGGAGTAATAGTTAACTGAAATTTGGATGAGTGTAATGAAAGTATGAATACTAGAGATAGAAAAAAAAAAAAAAAAAAAGTAGAGCGAAATAAGGTAGAAATAAAATGGGAAGATGGAGGTGATATTTATAGTTAGTAAAATAGTAAATATATATATATATATATATTTTCGGTCTCAGTTAGATTTCTAACGAAAATAAACGGCTACTTTGAAAAACCGGCATTTCGAACCAGCGGTTTACGGTTTTCAATTTTCCAAATAATATAAGAATTCTAATAACTTTATACTTTACAAAATTAATATTTGTTGTCCGCTTGTCAAAAATGTATATTTATTTTAAAAATTCAAACTATAACCAATTAATATAACTAATTAACATTTTTAATGCGCCCCATATTTTTATCATATTCGGTCTTACTTCATTTACTTTTGAGGTAGACTTAACAATTATAGGTCTTAATAAATATGCATAAAATTGTAATAATTTTTTTAAAATAAATTGAAATCCGTCGCTAATCCGTCGTTATTCCGTCGTTATTCTTAAATACTTTTTAGAAAACTAATTGAAATGGAGTAATGCTTAGTTTGAAAAATGTATACAATTTTCTTAAAAATAAATAAATTATGACCAATTAATATAATTAATTAACATTTTAAGTGCGCCCCATATTTTTATCATATTTGGCCTTACTTCATTTACGTTTGAGTTAGACTTAACAATTAGAGCTATTAATAATCATGCATTAAATTGTGTTTATTTTTTCAAAAAAAAAAAAAAAAAAAAAAACGTCGCTAATCCGTTGTTATTCCGTCTCAAGATTATAAAGATTTTTTTATTATTTGTATAGCGACGGAAAACATCCGTCGTTAAGAAATAAATGAATAATTATACAAATCCGTCGCTATTCCGTCGCTAAATATAAAAGAAAAAATATCAATTTTTATTTATTTATATAGCGACGGAAAACATCCGTCGTTAAGAAATAAATGAATAATTTCACAAATCCGTCACTATTCCGTCGCTAAATATAAAAGAAAAAATATCAAATTATTTTTTATTTATATAGCGACGGAAATTAGCCGTCGCTAAAGTTCCCAAAATAAATTTTTATATCCGTCGTTAATCCGTCGGTAGGTTGTCGGAAAAAATGCGCGCACTTTTTTGGCGCCTTTATTATGACGGATTAGTGTCGGAAAACAGTCTGTCGCTAAAATCCGTCGTTAAAACGGTCGGTAATGTGGTCGTTGACAGCTTATTGCGTATTTGTCGCTATTCCATCGCTATTCCATCAATTTTTAGCGACGGAATAGCATCCGTCGCTAAAATCCGTCGGTATTTGACAGCTTTCTTGTAGTGACAATTATATCATCAACTCACTTGTAATATTTACCCTCTTTTAATATATTTTTTAATAAGTATGCAAATTCTTTATAGCAATCATACTAAAAAAATTGGGATTATTAATCATTTTTTTACATCAAATACTCCCTATGTCTCGGAATGATGTTCACTCTCTTTTTTTTGTTTTATTATGAATTAACTTTGAATAATAATTTTAAGTTAATTTAATTGCTCTTATGAAAATATAAAACTTGTTACTGATACATTATCATAAATATTATTAATAACAAGTTTTGAGATTTTCATTAGAACAATTCAATTAACCTAAAATTATTTCTCAAAATATGTTCATAATAACCTGGGTCATCCCTAACAATTTATGAGCCAAGGGCTAACAATTTATGAGCCTGAACGAAGTCAAACTAAATGCCCTTAATATTTTTAAAAAAAAATTATTAGGAAAAAATACCAAAAAGTCACTTTATAAAACTTTGATATCTAGAAAGTCTTAAAAATATTTATTCTATCTAAAAAGCCTCAAAATTATTGTTTCAATACTAAAAATTCTAAAATTTAACGATTTAATTAACGTGATTAAATTGAGGCTTTACATAATTGATTTTTTTTTTCCTAAACAGCTACGTGTTGAGAATTTTCTATATATTATCACTGTCATCATTATTTAGAGTTATTATTGAAACTAAAACTTTGAATAATTTTACAAATCTATTATTAAGATTATATTTAAAATCTTATTATTATTGAAGTTATTCGTGCATTACGGGTTCTACTATATACAAGGCATGAAAATTACAAGGCACGCGTAAATGACCAAAATACCCTCATATATATACTAAAAAAAAAAAAACAATCTTTCCCCTCCCTCCCCCATTCAACAGTCAGTTCTTCTCTCTCTCTCTCAACAGTGAAACAATCAACCGACCACCACAACACCACCACCATACACAACCATAAATGAAGACAAACAAGCTCCCTATCACCGGTGGAAAGTCCGGAGCCGCCTCTTCTAACGCCGCTCCAAAAGTAATCCTAATTTCTAAACCTAACTTTCAATTTGAAAACCCAACTTTACTTTTATGCCTAAAATCGATTATATAACGCTCAAGTGTAGTTTAAACCTATCCTAAATGGTTCTAATTGTGATTTCGTAACATAAATTGGGGTTTTTTGTTTGAATTGGATACAAATTAGTGGGTATAAAATTTGAACTGTCGGGGTGTGTTTCGTATGAACACACACGAGATACTTGTCAACATTTCGTGTATTAGCACACGAAATGTAAAGTGATGAATCAGTTTACATTTCGTGTGCCAATACACGAAATGTTGATGTGCATTTCGTGTATATATACACGAGCTGCTTCTCCCCATCTCATGTATTTTCACACGAATTGTAAAATGATAAAACAGTTACATTTCGTGTTATAATACACGAGATGAGGGAAGCATCTCGTGTACATATACACGAAATCCACTCAACATTTCGTGTATTAGCACACGAAATAAAAACTGTGGTTGAAAAACTTGTAGATTGATGATTTATTGTTGTAGGTAATGTTTGTAGCACTGTTTGTTTGTCGAATTTTTTTAAATTTTTTGTTGTTAAATATTTCAACTAGAATTGTTGCTTATTTATTGTCTCTTATTTAATTTTTTGTAGGGACGTAAACCTGCGACTGCCTCTAATAGAAAGAGGAAGGCCGATGAGGCAGCTGCACTTAGAGAAGCTGAACGTACCAAAATGAGGCACAACAAGAATGTCGTGATTGAGCAGGCTGAGGATGATAAGACGAATAGTGAGGTTTAGAGCGTAGAGATTCTAAGACGGGCTCAGAGGGGTTGGAGGAGGAGTCATCTTCTGGTACTCGTTTCGGAGGTGCATTTGTGCATGAGGCACACGGATCTGGTGATGATGATGATGAGGAGGAGGAGGAAGAGGAGGAGGAGGAGGCGGAGAAGAGTTTAGATTTGAGGCCTCGCAAGAGGCGGGCTGCGCCGCGGGTGGCTAGAGGGGAGGCACGGGCCAGAAAGGGGAAAGAGGCTAAAGATGAAGAGTGGGAGCTTAAGAGTAACCTCGGTGGCGGCCCGAAGGTGTTTGAGTTGTTGTACGGATTTGGTCATCAACGAGCCCGTAAGATCTGGGACAACGCCACTTGTGAGCCGGTGTTGAAGCGCCAAACCAGGCACCAGATTCTAGATAAGTAAGTATATGATTTGTTTATTAAATAGTTTTATTATTTGTTGTTAGTGTTTAAACCTCCTCTGTTCCAGAAAAACAGTCCCATTTTGACTTTTTGTTCACAAAAAATAATAATCAAAATGGGACTGTTTTTCTGGAACAGAGGGAGTATTAATTATAATGTTTTGTTTGGAATCAACAGGTTCTCGCCTGCTGTTGTACCGGAGGTTGATAGATCTTGGTGGGCTCGTGTTGAGGGTACGGGCCTCCATTGTCTACATGATGCTACCATTCGCCGGCCTAGCATGGCGCTCCTAACGGCGTTTGTGGAACGGTTGTCTCCCGAGAGTAACACCTTCCACATGCCGTGGGGGGAGATGACGATCACTATGCATGACGTCACTCGTATCCTAGGTATATTCTTGTTTGTTGTATATTTTTTTTTTATCAATTTCATAAATTTTATCAATTTCATAAATTTTATCAATTTTATTAATTATTTCATTTTCAATTTATAGGTATCAGCTGTTTAGGTGCCCCTGTTAAGAAGGCGGTTCCAGAGCCTAACCTAGCCGGTATCAGGACACGCCTTAAAGGCTATGAGAAGGGCACGACCTACTCTTTAGATGGCCTCCGCCGTTGCTTTGAGACCCCTTCCGACATGACCGACGACGAGCGTGCTTCCACGTACATCATGTTCCTCTTGGGCTCCACGCTGTTCGTGGACAAGACTCAGGATAAGATGCCCTCAGCCTACCTTCCTCTTTAACCTTGTTAGAATGTTATTTGGACGCATCGAAGACTGACTTGCGCTACACACCTCCTCATATTCAGAATTTGTCAATTTACTCAACGGATGACCTTCGGGATACGTTGGAAAGTCATGATTATGAGAACCATGCTTCACAACGTAACCCCATAACCCATCACCCCTTTCTTTGGCCCGGATTTCAAAATTGCACCCAATCTTCTTCGTACTAGTCAACCTCACATCCTTAGTTTTTCCGGACCTGTACTTGCCACCAAAATGGCATACAATCTTCGCGTAGCCTAGGATCTTGCCACTTGTCTTCCTCGAATCTCCTATAGAAAGGGTTATATTTTGACGGGCCGTGATATCCCGTACGTGTTTAAGAAGCTCATCCCTATTTGAAAATAATAGGGATGTATCGAATTGATCACTGACATCCGGTCCCTACAAATTGTATTACCATCAATTAGAAAATTGCAAATAAAAAACAGGCAGTAAGACATTTTGTGTACGTTTACACGAAATGTTAAGAACCAGTTCGTGTATGTTTATACGAGCTGGTTTTGCACATCTCGTGTAAACCTACACGACCTAATCACACTATATCTCGTATGCGTTCATACGAGGTAGTACATTACCACTCGTGTAAGCACACACGACATAATAGAATATAACTCGTATGATCGTACACGAAATCAAGCAATATCAGAATTTAAAAATCCAATCTTGAAAAACAATTTAGTTTCAAGATTGGATTTTTATTGTGATTTTGATCATAACACCAAATATAACTTTAAAAACTTACTTCATTGCAGCTTGGATTTTGATTTTGATGTGGAAAATTTTGTGTCAAACCTTCTTCTTCAAAAATATATTCTACAAGATCAAGATTAATATGATCATAAAGACTTGGAGAATGTTGTGGAGAATCCATAATATGGTGTTAGATGATTTGAGAATTAATGATAATAATGAGTATAAATTGATGGGTGTTAAGAATGGTAATATTTGTGAAAGTGTATATCAATGGTGCATGGGTGTTAACAATGGGTGTTAGAGGTAGGGTTTATGGGGGTTTAAGTGTTCTGGGTGTATCTCGTGTGTATAAACACGAGACACTATGGTACATTTCGTATAAAGTTCATACGATATGGTTTTGTTTCTGGTATTGAGCTCGTATGAACAATACACGAGATATAATGTCTTAACTCGTGTATAGTTCATACGAAATGTCTTAATACATGTCGTGTATGCCCACACGAAACACCTTATCAAAAAGAGAAATTTAATTATAAATAAATGTGGTAGGTTATATGATATTGTATGATGTTGGTTCATTCATATATGTAATCATTGTTTGTCTTCTAACTTATTATAACAAGAAACATATAATCTTGATTAACAAATATGATAATTTCAAATATATAATCTTGAGTAAGTGGTATTCCTCTAATGTACAACTTATCATTAACCTCGTTTGGCAAATCATCGAAACAACTTAACTCGTTATATAACATGTTTAATTAACTCATTATATATAATCTTGATTAGAAATATAACACCATAATTCATTAATTTAACATAGTATATGCATATCATAACATCGTTTGTTAGTTGATAAATAAAGTGGTATCACTTTAACCTAATAAATGTGATAGGTTATATATGATATTGTATGATGCATTATAACATGTTTAATTACCTCTTTAAATATAATCTTGATTAGAAACATAACATCACAATCATTTGTTAGGGGATTATAAATAAAGTGGTATAACTTAAATGTGATAGGTTATATGATATTATATGATCCAATATGACGTTTGTTACTTGTCATGTCTAAGTGTACAAATTTTGCTCAATTAACAACACAATTCAATAATTTAACATAGCATATGCGTATCATTAACATCGTGTTGCAAATCATCGAAGAACACCTTCATTTTGACATGTCGCATGAATATACACGAGCATAGGGCTTTATATCGTGTGATTTAATACGACATGTGTGACAACATGTGGTATGAACTATACACGACCTGTTCATATGCATTTCGTGTATGTTTGTGTGACAGAGTATAGTATATTTCGTATAAATTCACACGACTGGACATTTTATACAATTGATCTATCTCGTGTATTAGTACACGACATGAAGCCTTCAAGTCGTCCTTTTGCACACGACACGCGAAGGGTAGTTTTGCCATTATTGGTGCCTTGTATATAGAATTTACCGTGCATTACTCGTACATCGCACGTTTTAAAGATATTATACCGTTCATCGTTTGCTGCACACGAGGGATAAAAAAAAAAATCAATTCATCGCCAATAACGCGCGTAGACTCTTCGTCTCCTCTGATCATCAAGAATCTAGAACGGTTCTTTCCACACTACTAAAAAATGGTGAAATTCCTTCCCAATTTTTCATCTAATCGTTAGGGGTATCTTAAGTGCTCTTCTTTTTTGTAAGATTTGTGAATGATTAAAATTCGGCCACCAGAAATTTTCAATACTTATTTGGTCTGTATCTCGATCCGACATGGCTTTACTGACAGTTGGTACATTTCGTTGGTGTGTTTTGGACCTTTAATGACAGTTAGTACTTACCTTGCATCAGATTTCAAGATACATGATCAGATTTCAAGATACATGTGAATGAGACTATCTCATGATTAATAGGATCCGTAATCTTCATTTCCATAGACTATTTGATTTAAAACTAGTTACACAAGACATTGATTTAGTTATATAAAAATATATTAATCAACAAGTAAAAGAGATACGTGTTTCTTCAAAATGACATACTTTTCATCATTTTCCACCAATCAAAAAAATATTCTCATAAGGCTTTGATGGATAAAAACTCCACTTGTAATAAATACCTAGCAAGCGCACTAGTTACCGTAGTAGTAACGCGAGAAAGCGAGGGTCGATCCCACAGAGACTTGTTGGACAAACAAGTAAATTTAATTAGTGCAAAAGAGTAACCAAAGGTTTTTTTTAATTTGATTTAATTAACCTACTTTAACTACTAAACAGTAAAAATAAACTAAGATTGAAGATCACAAAGCAAGCAAGGATTGAATTCAAGATGACAAAGATTCACGGATTGGGGTTCACAACTATTTCCACTCTATGCTATTTTTAAATAAAGATTATCAAACTTGTTCAAGAAATCGTTCACTTAGTTAAGAATTGGGACGGTCTGGTCACCGGATTGCAACCCTATTATTATCTTTATGTAATGAATTTCGCTAAGTCAACAACACACACAAATAATTTATTAAGTTCTTAGGAACAATTGATTTTAGATCCTTTTGATTTCCCCTAGGTCCTCAATTAAATCTATTCAATGAAATCTAGGTCAATGTAAAAACTATCCACGCTAGTGAAATAATTTAAACCCTAATGATTTAAAGATCAACAATATCTATCTATAAAGTTGAAATCTCTAAATGAATGAAGATCAATTTCAATGAACAAGAACAAGAATGATATTTAATTAAACCCAATCTAGCATAGAGTTTCAATAGTGCTACACCCAATCCATGAACAAGGAATTTAGTTACTCATAGACATAGCAAAAATCACAAGTATAAGATTAAAAACCATAAACCTGGATAAACGCTTGATGATGAATAAATCTCAAAATTCTTGATTACACCTTGAAAACTTTGATAAAACCTAAAAGAAAGCCTCCCAAAAAATATAAAGTGGCTGAAGTCTAATATTTATACTAGGGAGAAACTAGGGTCAAAATCCCAAAAATAAGCCCAAATCCCGACTTTAAAAGGAATTTGGAAAAGCTGGTACGGGGAGGCGGGCGAGCGCCCGGGTATCTGAGGGCGAGCGCCCGGGTAGGCAGCAAGTTTTTCTTCCTCTCCTTTTCACCCGAGAGCGAGCGCTCTTGATAAGGCGGGCGAGCGCCCGGTAGGGCAGACTGTTTTCTTCGATTTTCTTCCTTTCCTTCGTCTCTTGACTCCCATTGACTTTGACTTTGAGTTGGACCAATCATCAGTCTTTAACACTTAGAGCATCCAGGACTTTGCAATATACCAAAGTAGCACTAAAAAGTGTCTCAAAACATACAAATTCCAACAAAGTTCCTCAAACATAATTAGACCAAAAATTACATACAAATTATTCTAAATTACATCAAAAGTCACTAAAATTGATCCAGAAACATAGAGATAATATATGTGAAAACCCATCCATCAAATTCCCCCACGCTTAGACCATTACTCGTCCCTGAGTAATATTCCTAACCCCACATCTAAGCACCGGTCTAGTAAGCGTGGCATGGAGGAAAATGACACCTAACTCCTCTACATCTCCCAATCAACCAAGTCAAGAACACGATAATAAAATCACTCGGAGTGTAAAGAACTCCGCTTCCTTATATCTCCCAACACAAATACATGACCATGGCCCTAATTGATATCAACCCCAATAATGAGAGAAAATAAAATAACATATCCAACTAGGGCCCACACATAAAAGCTAGGGGGAACTAAAATGACCTATGTTTCCTCCACGCTTATCTTTCACTACAATCTCCCTAAAAAAAAAAGAAATCAATGTTAGGATAGGTCCTTAACAATGATTTACCTCATAATAAGCTCCATCACCCCTTATTACTCCAAAAAAAAAGATGAGGATTTTCTATCCTATCGCCTCTAACCAAACCTCCTACACCACAATGAAATCCTCCCCAAACCTCCAAACCTCCCTTAGGACGCCACGCCGGTGAAAACATATAAATCGCTCAATTTCTCACCTTTTGCCTAGGCGCCCTTTCTGGTTTTCACCTAGCCTCTTTTTTTTTTTCATTTTTTTTTTTTTCATTTTTTTTTCATAATAGCCTCTCTTTTTCGTTTTTCATTTTTTTTCATTTTTTTTTTTTTTTTTTTTTTTTGGAAAACTAACAACATAACTCATGATGATATGACAACAACCAATAACTAATACCCCATACCCCCCTGCTTAAATCAAGCATTGCCCCCAATGCAAAAACAATAAAAATAGCTAGGGTAGGGGTACCTCCAACCAACTACTGAGGTGGACAAAAGAATTGGTCCCACGGACCACAGGCACTCGAACTCGCTCCGTGCTGCTGCTACTCGTGGTCAGCCCAAGTCGGACCCTCTCAAACCATGGTCGATGGCCACATGTATGACGAACAGCTACACGGGCGGTCGCCCGGAACATGAGAGTGCGGTCACCCCGGGTCGACAGACCATTCTGCATTTTCTTCACTTTGAGCCAGGCGAGCGCTCGGGGCATGGGCACGCAGCTGCCCGCTAGTACAGTGTGTTGTAATTTTTCCCAATTTCAAGCGTGCGAGCGCCTGGGTAAATCACGGGCGGTCGCCCGCCTTGGCAGTTTTTTTTTTTTTTTTTTTTTTTTTTTTTTTTTTTTTTTTTTTTCACCCCGTTTAAGCTCCACACTTACCTCCAAAATGTGTTGGTTGGGTACCTAATACTGCACATCACCACAAACAAACGAACAAGCATAATATCCTTTATGAAGACTTACAATGACTCAAAAATAAAATTTTTTTGGAGGGTGACACTATTTACACTCCCCTATAAAATCACAAACTCGGAGAGATCCATGAAGGATGACACACAAAGCAATAAAAGACAATAATTAAAACATACCTCATTGGGCTGCCTCCCAATTAGCGCATTTGTTTAACGTCGTTAGCCCGACGGTGGCCCCCTTTTTTATTTGGGGTGGAGATTGGCCACATTGACTCTGGCTTTTGCTTTTCTGCTTTTTACCCACTTGAAGTATTCCCTTGCATGAATGCCTACAATTGCCCACACATAATTCCCCCTTTTAATTAATTCTGGGAGAACCCATCGGATCTTTGAGGCTCCCTTGTGCTTTTTCTTTTTCACTTTTGGGCTCTTTTCCTTCTTACTAGTACCTGTAGAACAAGAAGAAGAAAGAGTGGTACAAGATTTTATATGAGGCGCCGACTTCTCGTTGAAGTGGCCTAGGGGGTGAAACGGGCCATCACTAGAATGGTTTTCGTCAGCCTTATGGGATATGGCCATGGCATGAACGTCCGCATTATCCCTAGTTTTCTCACTGCCATTCAACACACTCTCCAATTTCCCGATATCACTCTCATGCCCTACGTGCTCATGCACGCACTCTCCTACCTCATCCATAAAATTACATGAGTCTTCATCAGTCAAAGGATGTTTCATGATGTCATGCACAGGGATCTCTAAATGTTCATTGGCCACACACATTGATAATGTCCCATTCCCCACATTAATTATTGTGTTGGTGGTCGCCATGAATGGTCGCCCAAGCAATATGGAAGATTCACGGTGATCGCCAACATTATTAACAGTTTCAAGAACGATGAAATCTACAGGGACAATCAACTTGCCTACTTGAACTAAAACATCCTCCACAATACCCAACGGTCGTCTAATGGAACGATCAGCAAGTTGAAGGGTCAATGTAGTGGGTTTTAGCTCAGGCAAGCCTAACTCAAGATACTTGTGATATGGCAATAAATTTATGCTAGCACCAAGATCTAACATCGCCTTCACTTGGTAGAATCCCCCAAAGTAATGGAAATTGTGAAACTTCCGGGGTCCTTTTGTTTAGGTGGGAGGTCTTGTCGAACCACAGCACTAGCACTCTCTCCCATGATCAATTTCTCCTCTTTCCCATACTTAGGTTTCCTGGAGTTTATTTCTTTGAAAAACTTGGCATAAGCAGGGATAATTTTTTATCACATTCAACAACGGGAGATTAATATTAACTTTCGAAAACACCTCATATAACTCCGACATTTGTTTATTCAACTTGTGCCTCATAAAACTTCCAGGAAACGGCATAGGAGGTACATATGGCTTGGGAGTGGGAGTCTCAGTATTAGAATTTTTTTCCATTCCATTTGTACTTTTATCAACAACATTACTCTCAAGAATCTCAACAGCAGGAGAAGATGTAGCGATAGGGAGTACCTCATTATTTACCTGATTGCCATTATGTAGGACAGTAATGGCCATGGCTTGCTGCCCTTGACTTGGGAAAGTTCCCGGTTTATGTCCTTGCTGCCCTTCAGCTAGTTGCCCAATTTGGGTCTCCAGCTTTTTGTTAACCGCATCTTGCTGCTTCTCTCGCTGCTCCATCATCATCCTCATCTGCTGTTGCTCTTGCATCATTGACCTCATCATATCCTCCAAAGATTGCTTGGGTTGCTGTTCTGGATTCCCTTGTGGGGGAGGAGGATAGAGAGGTTTCTGTTAAAACTGGTCCCCTCGGTTATTCCTCCATGACAGATTCGGATGATTCTTCTAATCCGGATTATAGGTGTTAGAATACATGCCACCTTGATTCTGTCGTGGGGGGTAACCTTGCATTGTATTGACCTGTTCAGAATCACACTGCGCAACAACTTGACAAACATTAGTAGCATGAGTGTTAGATCCACAGTTAGCACAGAAATCAGATACCACATTAGCACTTGAGGAAGACATATTAGAGTTCATTTTAGCCATGTTTTGGTTTAACAAAGACACCTGCCTAGTGAACTCATCCATACAACTCAACTCATGCACTCCCCTAGGTTTCCCTCTAGAGCCTTTTTCTTGCGAATTGGCCCCCAACATCTCAAATAATTCTTGGGTTTGGTCAACAGTTTTAGCTCCTAGAAAGCCGCTTGCAGCGTTGTCGACCATAGCTTGGTCTGCTGCAGTTAACCCACCATAAAAATCTTTGATGTAAAAGGGCCCCAGGAAAAGCATGATGGGGGCACTGCATTTGCAACATTTTGAACCTATCCCAAGCCTCATGAAATGGCTCACCTACCTCTTGAGTAAACCCTATGATTTTCTGTCTAAAGGTGGCCAAAGTAGCGTGCGGGAAGAATTTCTTTAAGAATGCATCATGCAACCCATCCCATGTAGTGATACTCCTAGCAGGAAGCAACATAAGCCAAGTTTTAGCTGCCCCTTGAAGAGAGAAAGGAAAATATTTAAGCCTTATTTGTTCATCAGTAACCCCCCTCTTTTACAGGGAATCCTGATATAATCATCATGTACTCTCTCAAGAAGTTCAAAGAGTCTTCAGCGGGAAGACCCTGAAACTTGGGCAACTGACTGAAGTAATGCCCCTTCGCCTCATAAGATTTAGCGGCCTCAGTCAAGACAATACATGACACAGATGTGTCAACCTTAGGCCTAGCATATTCTTTCATTAAGGGATTAGCCATTACAACTTCAATTTCTTCTCCCCCGGTGGAAGAAGTTTCAGATTCACTTAAAACTACCTCTGTCTCGGTGACAGAAGTTTCAGACTCAGACTCAGACTCACAAATAAGGGGAATGCCCCTGTCGAGTCTATCGATATTATCGTCCAAAGGAACCAACTCGGGGTTCAATGAACGCCTACCAAACATACACCGATTAAATTAACTTGTAAATCAAAACAAGTCCCCGGCACCGGCGCCAAAAACTTGATGGATAAAAACTTCACTTGTAATAAATACCTAGCAAGCGCACTAGTTACCGTAGTAGTAACGCGCGAAAGCGAGGGTCGATCCCACAGAGACTTGTTGGACAAACAAGTAAATTTAATTAGTGCAAAAGAGTAACCAAAGGTTTTTTTTTAATTTGATTTAATTAACCTACTTTAACTACTAAACAGTAAAAATAAACTAAGATTGAAGATCACAAAGCAAGCAAGGATTGAATTCAAGATGACAAAGATTCACAGATTGGGGTTCACAACTATTTCCACTCTATTCTATTTTTAAATAAAGATTATCAAACTTGTTCAAGAAATCGTTCACTTAGTTAAGAATTGGGACGGTCTGGTCACCGGATTGCAACCCTATTATTATCTTTATGTGATGAATTCCGCTAAGTCAACAACACACACAAATAATTTATTAAGTTCTTAGGAACAATTGATTTTAGATCCTTTTGATTTCCCCTAGGTCCTCAATTAAATCTATTCAATGAAATCTAGGTCAATGTAAAAACTATCCACGCTAGTGAAATTATTAAACCCTAATGATTTAAAGATCAACAATATCTATCTATAAAGTTGAAATCTCTAAATGAATGAAGATCAATTTCAATGAACAAGAACAAGAATGATATTTAATTAAACCCAATCTAGCATAGAGTTTCAATAGTGCTACACCCAATCCATGAACAAGGAATTTAGTTACTCATAGACATAGCAAAAATCACAAGTATAAGATTAAAAACCATAAACCTGGATAAACGCTTGATGATGAATAAATCTCAAAATTCTTGATTACACCTTGAAAACTTTGATAAAACCTAAAAGAAAGCCTCCCAAAAAATATAAAGTGGCTGAAGTCTAATATTTATACTAGGGAGAAACTAGGGTCAAAATCCCAAAAATAAGCTCAAATCCCGACTTTAAAAGGAATTTGGAAAAGCTGGTACGGGGAGGCGGGCGAGCGCCCGGGTATCTGAGGGCGAGCGCCCGGGTAGGCAGCAAGTTTTTCTTCCTCTCCTTTTCACCCGAGAGTGAGCGCTCTTGATAAGGCGGGCGAGCGCCCGGTAGGGCAGACTGTTTTCTTTGATTTTCTTCCTTTCCTTCGTCTCTTGACTCCCATTGACTTTGACTTTGACCAATCATCAGTCTTTAACACTTAGAGCATCCAGGACTTTGCAATATACCAAAGTAGCACTAAAAAGTGTCTCAAAACATACAAATTCCAACAAAGTTCCTCAAACATAATTAGACCAAAAATTACATACAAACTATTCTAAATTACATCAAAAGTCACTAAAATTGATCCAGAAACATAGAGATAATATATGTGAAAACCCATCCATCAGGCTTACACAAATAGATGTTTGTTGGAGTTCAATTAACCCTTTGACCAACCCACAAAAGTTAGGGAAAAAAACAATCATTATATTTCTTTAAAACTAACTTATAAAATGCGAGATTAATACAATTGTATTCAGAAACTTATTTGAATGTGATGTAGCTTTGCTTGGAGAGAAATATTAGTTAAACATGAACTCGGAATTTGATTTTGTTTAATATCCTTTATTGTTATCAAGGATGACTAATTTGTATTCAAGCAGAATGTATCGCATCCGTTGTTTATCTTAAGTAACTATAAAGAATTCCAGATTCATCTTTCTAAGAGTTATATGGACTTCAACAACAATGCATGCTATTTCTGCTTCTAAACTTCTTGTTCTATCAATCACTTATTATTATTATTATTATTATTATTATTATTATTATTATTATTATTATTATTATTATTATTATTATTATTATTATTTTTTTATTATTATTAATTTATTTGTGGACTATAATTGATGATTCAAGGATCCTACAGAAGTAGTCCAGCACATTCAAGGCCGTCTTTAACAATTTATGCACCTGAGGCGAAGTCAATTAATAGACCTTTAATATTATTTATTTTGTAAAACTTATTTTTTTGGGAAAATTTTCAAAAAGTCACTCTAGAAAACTTTGATATCTAAAAAGACCTAAAAATATTTTTTCTATCTAAAAATCCCCAAACATAATTTTTTAATATCAAAAAGTCCAAAATTTAACGATTTAATGAATGTAATTAAATTCGTAGCTTTACATATATGAAAATGAATTTTTAAAAATAGTGACGTGTTGAGAATTTTCCATATATTATCACTATGTTCATTATTTTTAAAGTTATTATTGAAATTATACTATTTAATCGTTATACAAATCAATTATTAAGATTGTATTTAAAATTTCATTATTATTGAAGTTATCCGTGCATTACACGTGCATCGAACGGTTTCAAAGATATTACAACTATAATCATAATTATAATATTACTATTATCCGTGCATCACTTGTTTTTGTTGCTAACACAAGTACTTTAAGCAATAATAATCTAATTATTTGAATGATCTAAAAATTGTTGTTGGTAATATGTATAATGGTGCATCAATAAAAATATTTAAAATCTCATTAGGATATTTAAATTAACCTAAATTTATTGCTCAAATTACTTTTGTGTTAACATAAAAAATGGAAAGATTATTTTAGGATATGAAATATCATCTTGACATCTCCCACATATGACATGAGTTCATGATATGATGTCTTCTTAGTGTGTATTTGTTGATATTTTCTATACATATTTAAGTTTGTTTATATTTATTAAAATATCTAATAATCATACAATGTAATTATAAATATCCACGAAAGAAAATAAACATGTTTGCACGAGTTAGCCCCTAGTTTTTTTTTTTTTTTTTTTGAAAAGATACCAAATGATCTCCGAGCAATCACGTATGCAGTGTAAGGTCTTGAAGATTTTGAAAAGACCAAAAGGTACATAACTTTTAGATTAGGGTACTTATTATAGTATCAGGGAGACGATGCATTTTTAAAGTGCTTGCTGAGGGAAAAGGATGACAGAAACAACAGATAAATTAGAGGGGTTTGTGGTGCTCAAATCTATATAGATCTCGTAAAATCGAAGAGATAAGATCGGTCGAGATAAACATTGTATAGGGAAAATGGATTTATTAAGACAAGAGAGAGAACGAGGGTTACAAAAATTAGGGTTGGGTGGAGTTATTAAGAAGACATGGGTAGTTTTGGAATTTAAACTTAGAAAAAATTGCATTAAAAAATACTTGTACTTTTGGGATTATGTGGATTTTGTACCTAAAGTCATATTTTTTCACTAAAGGTACGTGTACTATTTTTTTTTGCATCCAAAGTACTTGAGGCTAACGACATCCATTCTTTCTAGTTAAGTGGGCATGTGACTTGCACGTCACCTAATTTTAAAGGGTAAAATAGAAAAATCAACACGTATTAAAATTAAACAACTAGCAAGAGCCTAAGTGTAAATTTGAAAAGTAAATGATAGGCTATAGTTTAAACTTCAGGGTATACAAAGAAACTTAATGCAGTATTTTCGTTGACTTGTCTAAATTGAATGGTCAAATGTGCCTGAGAAAATTATTTCCGCCGGCTCCTTTTCAAAACTCTGGCCTTCGTCCTTGTCGCCGGTCACCATCACCAAGCAGCCCTACCTGCTAGTCCTGATCATCTTCCTCGGCCACAGAAGATCCAACAACTACCGCTTCTCAGATCTACCTCAATCTAACAGCTAGCATAGCACAATCTTCGCCAAACCCTTTCTCAATCTCCCTTCCCCTTGTTCCAATCTTCCTCCCAACACTTATCCCAGCCACCTCCATCTTCTTCATCACATCTCCACCACCACGTCCTTGTCCTACCAAGGAATCAAGCAAGTATTTCTGGAAAACAACCAAAAAGAACAAGAACATGCAACAAAACCAATAAATTGATTATTTTGTAGTTTTTGCGTAATAATTTCATACTGATATCAGTCAATAAGGGCTTTTTGAGATCTAATTTGTATCTTGAGAGTGCCGACATGACTGTTTGAGTTATGGAACTCTCTATGAAAGCTCAGACTCCAGTGATCGGAGTGATGTCATCGGAGATGACAATAAAGGGTGAATTGATTGAAGTGTTTGATTATTGTGGAAAGTACTCTAATGGCAGAT
The DNA here is from genome assembly GCA_026119855.1 of Campanula takesimana. Taxonomy (NCBI): domain Eukaryota; kingdom Viridiplantae; phylum Streptophyta; class Magnoliopsida; order Asterales; family Campanulaceae; genus Campanula; species Campanula takesimana. The sequence continues at coordinate 1,799,501 of JAOWBW010000090.1, forward strand.
TTTCAACCTTTCTGTAAGAGAAGGGTCAGTTAGTGTTATTCTCCATGAGAGAGAGAGAGAGAGAGAGAGAGAGTTAGTTGTTGGGTAAAGGGTAGGGAGGAAGAAAGTTTTTTTTTTTTTTTTTTTTGGTGGGGGGGGGGGGTGAGAGGTTCGGGGGTAAGGTTAATTTGTAAAATAGTGTTTTAGTTTGTACCCCTTTCAAATTAGTTTCTCGGCCTTCTATTTTTTAGTTTTACACTAGGACCCTTGCTACTTTTTATATTGTAATTTATGTCGATTTTTCTATTTTGCCCTTTAAAATTAGGCCACGTGCAAGTCACATGCCTACTTAACCGAAAAAATGGATGTCGTTAGCCACATGTACTTCGATGCAACAAAAAAACTAGTACATATACCTTCAATTAAAAAAAATAACTCCAGGTACCAAATCCACAGAACCCCAAAACTATATATATATATATATATATATATATATATATATATATATATATAGCAATTTTTCCATAAACTTATTATTTCCTTCATTTTTATTTTATTTTTTGAAACAGTTATTCCCTTCATCTGAAATAAATAAATTAATTTGCTTTTAATCAAAAGCAAATTTAAAATTTTTGAAACATTTATCTAGATTATGAAATGAGTTGGTCTTGTGAAAAACGTGTTTTACTTTAAGCAAAGGAAAAACGTGTTTTTCAAAAACTGCTGGCGCTTTTAAAAAAAATAAGCGGCGGCATTTTCGTAAATAACTGGGAGTATCGTAAAAGGCGAGTGTTAATATTACAAAGTGCCAGTACTTCAAACTGGCGTTTATAACCATTGGAATTAGCAATTTTTATAAGTGTCCATGTTAGTGTTTAAAAGTGTCAGCCATTACACCGACACTTTTTAACATTGATACTGACACTTATTAAAACCGCTAATGGTGGTGTCAATAAATGTCAGTGTACATGGCATGGCCGACACTTTTTTACACTACCACTAGCACTTACGATCAACGCTAAATAACTTATCATTAATTACAAAAATGCCACCACGCCAATTTAAAAACACGTTGTACGTGAACCTTAGAAAAAAAACTTTTTTTCTAGATTTTCACTTATGAAATTAATGGGAGCTTTTTGAAAATATAATATGACTTGATCCATGCGGGAATACCATAATTTTGGACATATAATTTGACAATATAAGCCAAACCTTAAGGAATCAAACTATTTACCTTCTCTTAAAAATTGAAGTTTTATAAAAAAATTGAACTTTTCAAAAATTTGAACTTTTCTTAAGAAATTGAAATTTCCTAAAAAGAAATGAATTTTTCATTGATAGTGAAACTACATCGGTATCTCTTCATGTTAAATGTGACTATCTATCACATTTAACCAACAATGACATGTGTAAATATAAAGGTGAGGTGTAACTCATTTTTTTGTAAGTTTCATTTAAAAAAGAAGAGGAGTATTTTGATTTTTTATTATTTTTTTTAATTATTGAAAGCAAGAGTATTTTGATTTGAAAAACATATAAACATTGAATTCAAAGTATATCGTACGCTCTAAAACAGCAATCTTCTATATACAGAGAATATTGACTAGTTTATCAACGCCATCCTCCCCCCCTCCCTCCCTCCCCAACGCTCTCTGATTAAACAAACAAATTCTTGATATATTCCCTTTTCTGTAAATCTTGTTGGCTCACACGTTGTCCCAACTCAATTTTGCTCATAAATTTACAGAAAGAAAAAAGAAGTAGAAAAAGGTAATTGTAACAGTTTTAGTATAGTTGTTAACTCCCATTTCTACAGCTCTGAAGACACGAAAACGATGATCAAGAACAGAAATAACAACAATGGTGGCAGAATATCGGCAAAATGGATTCCAATTTTCTCAATATCGTTCTTCCTCCTCGGCATGTTTTTCACGAACAGGTTTGAGCTCCCAATTTCGAATTCTGGGTCATTTTCGATTTTGAATTTTTCTCATCGATCTAGAGCTCAAATTGTTGTTAAAATTTGTGGTTTTAGTCAATTTTGTTTCTCGATTTGGGTTGTGGGTGTTATTGTGATCTTACTCTTTTGGGTTTCTCAGATTGTGGGACCCACCTGAATCCGGCGGCCAGCTTGTGTCTCGGCAGCGACGAGAACAAGAGTTGCAGATCGTATCCGAGGACTGCACGACTAAGAAAAAGGTTCTGATTCTTCTATGATTTTTGACAGTTTTGGACTAAGATTTTAACTGGGTTTATCGTACGGACACATTTTACAAAGTGAGGATTCTCAAAATCTGATGTTGGTTTATATCAGAAAACAGGGGAAGATATGGCTGTGATGGATGAAGTTCATAAAACCCATGAAGCAATTCAGTGAGTCAGTCCATACTAAAATTTTTAGCTTTCTGTATATTATACTCCGTCCCAAAAATGATGCAACACTTTTTTAACTGTTATTACGAAGGAACTTTGAGCAATAACTTTAGGTTGACTAAATTATACTAATGAAAATCTTAAAACTTGTTATTGATACACCATCAACAATACTATCAATAACAAGTTTTAGATTTTCATTAGGATAATTAAATCAACCTAAAATTATTTATCAAAGTTCCTTCGTAGTAACATCGAAAAAAGTGTGAAGATCATTTTGGGACAGGGGGAGTATGTATAGATTTATTGATATGCATGCATGTATGGGGAAATTGTTGTGGTTTGACATTATTTTGTATAAAATATTTGATTTATTCGAATTTTGGGAGGCCTCCCAGGTCATTAGACAAGTCAATATCAACCCTTCAAATGGAATTGGCTGCAAAAAGAAGTGCTCAAGAGATGGGGAAGGCTGACAAGAAAGTCTCTACGAGCTCTGAGGCTTCACGCGAGGGTCAAACAAGGAAGAAGGCATTTGTTGTTATTGGAATTAATACCGCGTTTAGTAGTCGGAGAAGGCGTGATTCGGTCAGACAAACTTGGATGCCTCAAGGTAATTTTTCATTTTTGTTTTTTTTAGTAAGTTTTATTCAGTGATGGAGTTGATTGTTAGGCTTTTTGTGATCTGAAATATTGGTACTGCCTTGTGGATTTGGTTAGGGGAGAAGCTTCTTAAACTAGAGCAGGAGAAGGGAATTATCATCCGGTTCACGATTGGCCATAGGTAAGCTTCTTTTGTCTATGGTTACACATTTGTTGAGAAATTTCATTGCTATTCTGTGGTTATTGTGGAAGCATATAGTTGCAGAGTATGATACTACCCCCGTCCCTGAAAGATGGTCCCATTTGGTTTTTACTTTTTAATGGTCCCCACAAGTGAATTTTGACCCAAAAAAAATGTTAATCTAATTATCCCAATGAAATTATAAAAACTGCTATTGAGAAATCAGTTAATGATTTATTCTGCTTGTGGACGTAAGTTTATATTGATCAAATAATGAGAAATTTAAAAGGGCTGAGTAAATAATGGAAGAATACTGAAGTGGCGTCTGAAACCATTGGACAAGTGCTCAAGTAATTCCATATGAGAAACGTCCTGCCTTTTTATATCATCCGCGATTTCATAGTCACACATGGATCCCGTGTATCTTAATAATTTACACAACTTAATTATGTCAGCAGCAAAATTATTATTAATGCCTAAATTTTCCTAAGAGATGATTCATGAAAATACAATTGGAGTGGGATGTAAGTTGTAACTTTTCATACAGTTAGCTGGCCTTTAACTCGTTCTTAATTTGTGAAGCAATTTGGTATGGCTATCCTCTGTAGTCCTTAGCTGAAATCACGGCTTCCAATTTTATTTTATTTTTTGTAGCATACAGAAAACACCTTTCCTATATTTCACATGTCAACTAAAAGTGTAGACTTTATTGAGGCTATCCTCTAAAAGCCTTTCATACAGTTAGTTGGGCTTTAGTTCGTGCAGGAAATGCCATTTTGATGCTTTTATGTGCTCAGTCTCAGATGTTCATGTATTTATTTATTTTAGCCCTCCATGGGAACTTGCAGTACTTTTAATGTGCTATTTTTTTGTGTTTATTGTTTTTGGAACTCGGATAAAGAATAGACATACGTGTGTGTATGTTCACATGCTTTGCTTTTTCAGTTTTTTGGTATTGAGAAGATTTGTCTTTCCCCTTTTACTGCGGGGAATTTTCTTTTAGTTAGGTTTGACCTTTTTGAGTTGGGAGATGGAGTGAGCAATGTATCATTAAGTAGTTGACCTACCCTTCCTCAAAATCCTTGCTCAGAGTCTACCATCATTGATAATGCATGCTCAGAAAACTGAAAGAAGAAATAATATCTTACTTGTAATTTCCATTTTCTTCACCGAGAAACCTCAGCAAGCGAAAGGAAGTCATTCTCAAAAGAGCAGGTATTTAGATAGACCTACCTTATTAATTTATTTGGTTGATCATGATCTTTTCTTGATGGAATTAGTTTGATGTATCGAATGATATAGCTCAAGTGTGTGGCTATTTATCCGAAGTGTGAATTGTTCATCCAAAGAGGCTAGAAAAATCTGATACAACTCTGCCCTTACCTGAGTATGGATATCTAATGGACAGAGAAGAGGGATTTTTATTAGTATTAGTTTTTTTTTAAAAAAATAGCATTTAGTTAACCTTGGAACTTCATAATCTCTAATTAGAGTAGGATAAGAAGGGAGCACTGATTATGGTTGAAGTATAGGGTTGGGAAAGTGAGCAGATAAATACTGCACGAAGTGCCACAAGTGACACTACGGATATTTATGTAACTTGAGAATGTGATTCAGAAGGCAACGTGGTGGTATACACTAATATATTACTCCCTCCGTCCCAACATGAATGTCCAAATTTGCTCTTGATCAAGAGCAAATTTAGGCATTTATTTTGGGACGGAGGTAATACGGTATTACAGTGTAAATCGACTACTCCCTCTGGTCCAAAATAACTGTCACTTTTGGTCAAACAGATGTAAGTTTGACCAATAAATTTAAACCAAAAATAATGATCCTAATAAAAATCTAAAAATTGTTATTAAAATTATTATTAATTATAATACAATGATACATTTTAGATTTTTATTAGCATCATTATTTTTTATTTAAATTATTGGTCAAAGTTACATCCGATTGACCAAAAGCGACAGTTATTTTGGACCAGAGGGAGTATTATTTTTTTTCTGGAGGATCTTGAAACTTAAATATTCTCTAACTACTTATAAGTATGTTTTTCCCTTGGCAAAGGGATGAGGGCGTTGCATTCTGTCAAGTAGACATAGGTGATGCATCTAGTACTGTTTCATGGTTGTATCGGTATTGTAGACAGAACACAGATCTTTTGGTTGCACCATGATTTGCACTTGCTTATCATTTTTTATGTATGTGTGTAACATATGTATATGTATCTATACCTACATACTTTTATTTATTTTATTTCAAAAATGATTACACTCTTTGGATGTTTGGGATTTGCTTTCAGTTTATTTTGCTTTGGGGTTGAGAATAAAAGTACAGTGTTCTCTACTTAGCAGGCATAAGTTTCCAGTTTATGTACCAAATATTAGCACTTGTGACAAAATTGTGAATCAGTGTTTGAACGGGAAGATATCTGCTTAGTTTGATAGCATTTGGGTTAAAAAATTATTGGATCAGTTTGACATAGGTTGTCCATGAAAATAAAAAATTGAATCTCTGATTCTATTACTCCCTCCATCACAAATTAAATGTCCCCTTTGACAAGTCAAGGGCTTAATGGATCATGCTTCACTTGTATCAGTAGGGTTATGGAGCATGAAGTGATTGAATTAGGATTGCAGAGATCCATTCAAATAAGGGTTGCAGAGATCAAGTTGGATTAGGATTACGTCCATGTTTAGTATAACTAGGCCATGTATTCTGTTGTAATAGTATCTCAAATATATGTCGTGAAATTGTGGTTTGGTAGGCCCCCAGACGTAGTCGAAGGTATCACTGAACGATGTTAACAAATTTGTGTGTTTTCTTTTATTGGTATTTGTTTGTCCATAGTTGTAGATCAAGATTCCCAACAATACCTTGTTATAAATTACACTAAAAATATTACTAATTTTAGATATGAGACTGTTTTTTAGGACAAAATGTAAAAGACAGTAGGACAGTTTTTTTTTTTTTTTTTTTTTTTGGTACCCAAGGAGTATTTGTATTTGACTATTGTGTGTTTAACATGATACTGTCCCTACTTTCATTTTGGAGTCTTATCCCCTGTATGTGATGGTCAAGGTGGTATATATCAACATATTTTAATATTCTTCAGCACTTATCTAACATGAACAATATCGTTGTTTATTGTTTCAGTGCAACATCAAATAGCATTCTTGATCGAGCCATTGATTCTGAAGATGCTCAGCACAAAGATTTCCTCAGGCTGGTAAGCAGCTCACATCAGCTCCTTTGACATATCAAACTTTGGTGGGATATCTCACTCTTACCAAACAATTTCGCTGCATTTTTGAACTATTTTCTAGGAGCATGTTGAAGGGTATCATGAGTTGTCTGCAAAAACGAAAATATACTTTTCCACTGCTGTTGCCAAATGGGATGCCGATTTCTATGTGAAAGTTGATGATGATGTCCATGTCAATTTGGGTATATTCACAATATTTCTTTGCTTCATTATATATATCCCCTCCGTCCCAGAAAGATGTTCCCACTTTTTTTATTGTTTAATTGAATGAACTTTGAGCAACAATTATAGGTTTTAATAATCCTAATGAAAATCTGAAAGCTGTTAGTGGTAGTATTTATAATGGTGTATCAATAACAAATTTTAGTTTTCATCAGGACAATTAAAGTAACCTAAAATTATTGCTCAAAGTTCATTCAAACAAACAACAAAAAGTGGGAACATCATTTGGGGACAGAAGGAGTATTTGATTGCTATCGCTCAACTCATAAATGTTGCTTGTTCTGCTCTGTAGGTGTTTTTGCAGCAACTCTTGCTCGCCATCGATCAAAGCCCCGGGTATACATAGGCTGCATGAAATCTGGACCTGTTCTTGCCCAACAGTAATATTAGAAACTCTGGGAATATGTTAATTTGTTCTTTTAACTTAAATTTAGTCTTATGTTGTTTTTATTTCTCTTCCTCATCTATATTTTTGTTTCTTCCTAGGAATGTCAAGTACCACGAACCAGAGTACTGGAAATTTGGAGAAGATGGGAACAAGTACTTTCGGCATGCAACTGGGCAGATTTATGCCATTTCTAAGGATTTAGCTACTTATATCTCAATTAACCAGTAAGCCTTATTTGTTTATTACAATTTCTTTGGCATCCGTGTGGTGTTTTTGTTATCTGGGCACTACTAAAACTATATATCAATGGTGCTAAATCTGCAGGCCGATACTTCACAAGTATGCGAATGAAGATGTTTCTCTCGGTTCCTGGTTTATTGGGCTTGAAGTTGAACACATTGATGACCGTAATATGTGCTGTGGAACTCCGCCAGGTACATTTTTTTTTTCTGGGATATAATGAATGGGATGGTTGGTAAAAGATAAATGTTCTTTACTCTAGGAAATATGAAGAATGTTTTGAAATTTCATCATTTCATGTGTCAAACAAGAAACTGAGGTTTCCTACCTGTGTAATGAAATTTGATCATCTTATCGAAAGATTTGGGGAAGATATTGCTTTGCCTTGCCATGACTTAGTTTTTTTCAACTTCCACACTGACAGCGGTGAAGCCACGTTCATGTGATGGGGGTCACCCCCTTCAAACTTAAAGTGTGTCAACTTTTAGCCCCTTCAATTCTAAGAAAAAAATGACTTTTTACCACTCCCTCTGTCCCATATATACTGGCCACGTTTGACTTTTCGGTCAATACAAGTGAGCGTTGACCAAACATTAAAGTCAATCTAGTCATACTAATAAAATTCTAAAAGTTGTTATTTATAAATCACTTAGTAATTTATCAATAGCAATTTTACAATTTCCGTAGGATGATTAGATTGACATTAATGTTTGGTCAAAGTTAACTTGTTTTGACCAAAAAAGTCAAACGTGACCAATATAAACGGGACGCAGGGAGTACTAAAATTGATGGATTTATGCATTTTGACCCCCTTAGTTTTGGAAAAAGTTTATACTAAAATATTATTTTGACCCCTTTGGTTTTGGAAAAAGTTTATACTAAATTATTATTTAGACCCCATTGTATGTTAAACTTGGACGCTTCAATCACAACATCTATCCCCAAAACAACCTTGACCCCTTTTCTGAAAATTCTTGGCTTCGCCACTACATACTGAGGATTGAAATGGCAACCACATCACACTCTTCCAGTCCTAATCTTCTTTTTCCGGTTAAGCTAATTATCAGTTTCATTTTTGCTTACTGGGCTTTGATTAATGCTTCCACTTCAACCCCTTCCCGTCACCCTCTTGGTTCCAGTTGGCCTTTAATTTTCGACTATTTCACAAGCTTCTGTTTTTACAGATTGTGAGTGGAAGGCACAAGCAGGAAACGTGTGTGTAGCTTCATTTGATTGGAGTTGCAGTGGGATTTGCAAGTCGGTAGAAAAGATTAAATTTGTTCACGAAAGATGTGGAGAAGGAGAAGAAGCGCTCTGGAATGCTTTATTATAAGCTGCCATTTTCTTCTACCATACGAGGAACAAACAGTTGTCCTGAAATCATCGTACTTATTTGTGGCAACGAATATATGAGTCCCAAGTGGGAAAATCGTCGGAGGAGTTCAAAATGAGATGTAGGAAACTGGGTGTGTTGCTAGTTGTATAATATTTGACAGCTTCTTGGTTTTGTTTCTTATACAGAGGGTGTGGATTTGTATACACATTCTCACATGTAGGATTTACATGTAATTTTGTTGTTGTTTGTAACAAATATTCCCACCCAAAACAAAGCTACTTAAATTACGGGCAAACTACCAGAGATGCAAACGTAGTTTCCGGTTTTTATCAAATAATGCAACCTACTAACTAGTGGCAGATATATGAAACCTACTTTACTATCATATATCAAATAATGCAATGCACAATATTTTTTCTAACGCCGTTAAAAATTCTAACAGAAGTATGACTTTCGTTAAAAAAACTAACAAACGTTTCTTAATAATCCAAAAATGTAAACTTTCGTTAAAAAACTAACAAACGTTTCTTTAACAATCCTTTAATGGACGGTGGTGGGGTATCTCATCACTTTCTCATGTTTCCTTTTCATTTTGAGTTAGTTTCGTTTAAATATATAGCTGAACTCGTTAGAAATTTAATGTGTTTTGAGTAGGTTTGCATTATTTGATAAATGATAGTAAAGTACGTTTTCATATATCTGTCACTAGTGAGTAGGTTGCATTATTTGATAATAGAGGCTTAGTACGTTGCATCAGCACTAATTATTCCCCTTAAATTACCAAGTATCATTGTAATACAAGTAACATTTCATATTCATAGTGCTCTCTCTCTCTCTCTCTCTCTCTCTC